>JAFFSR010000399.1:3620000-3780000 GCA_017163975.1 Anastatus disparis | reverse complement strand
AGCTTCCTCTCTTCATTTTCTTAACTAATATAAATATAGTGATCATCATATCTTTTACATTAACATTTGTCTTGACATTTATCTTATTTACATTTACATAATTTGCATTTTATGCGCATAAAGTTTAATTTTTAGCGAAATGTTGACTTGATTGTTGTTCTGTAATATACAAGTATGCGTTTCCGCTAAAAATTACTGTTCCAATAAATTTATTGTTAGTCACCAGAGGCAACGAATTGATTGTTGTACGAGATGAATCATCATTTTCAACACAGTCTAATCATCTTTTATTTATCAGATATGAGAAACAAAAATCCACTTTTTAATAAACGCAATAGCTTTTACATAGAAAAATATCGTCATTATATTAATTGACAACAATTGAACCTAGCAAAGTCTATACTCAAGAAACTACATAATTATTTACGGTATGATTTAAAAACTTTTATAATATGTTCTTAAAGTTAGCTTGACTGCAGTTCCAAAAAATAAATGAAAAAAAATTACCACTATTATATTAAAGTGAAAAATTAGGACTTTCTTTCTTACGTGAATAACTTTTGCATTATTGTCACATACATACATACACATACGCACATACACACATATACACGTATCCATACACATACGCTTACTCATATACACATGCACACATACACAATATCCGTCACTCAATCCTTGTCTCTCTGTCTTCATATTTCCTTCCCGTCTCTCCGTCTCTGCCTCTCCGTCCTCGTCGCTCCGTCTCCGTCTCTTCATCTTCATCTCTCCGTCACTGGCTTTCCGTCTCCGTCCATCCGTCTTTTTCATTACTTTATTATATTACTTATATATAATTTTATATTATATTGATGTGAAGAATTAAGCCTCTTTTTCTTCCGAGAATATCGTTTGCATAATTTTCACATATATATATATATATATATATATATATATATATATATATATATATATATATATATATATATATATATAGCATTCATACAATTGCACCTTCACATATGCACACATATACATACATACACGCATATTCACTTGCATACATGCATACATACACTTACACACATATATGAGTCAATCCACGTCGAACGGATAATGGCTCTGTCCAAAATTGTAGATCACTAAAAAAGTCGTGCATGGGCTAAAAATTTTCGTCTTACACTCTACTTTCTTTTGCAATGTGGCAATTTTGAAAAATCCAAAATGGCGGCCTTAATATGGCGACTCAAACCTAGAAATTTCATAAAAAATTTTCAAAAATTAATTTTAATTCATTCAAATCTGATTCTACATATTTTTTATATCAGAAATCAATTTAGCGTTCGATTTTACATGAGAATATAGTATTGCACTCAAGGTAAAAAAACTTTACAATATCATCTGAAGGTCATATCACGATACAATAGTTATTTCTCGAATTAATCATTAATAAACGGTGATTAGTAATAAAATGAAGATACTTATAGGTAACTCGAGTCACTGAATCCAAATCTCATATCCACTTAACCCTACCAGTCTCCATCAAGGTGATTTAAAGGTCAAATCGCGAATATCTTCTATTATTTGATAAGATTAAGACACCTATAAGTTTTACGTGATGCTGGATCCGAATCCGAGATCTGTTGGAGTGTCAAATGACGTAATTACAGAAAAATTCGTTTCAAACTGTTGTTCCTTGGAGAACAAAAATTTTCTTTTAGTCAATATTTGATTGATTTTTACGTAATTACGTCGTTTGACACTCCAACAGACCCCGGTTTCGGATTCAGCGACACGTAAAACTTGAAGGTGTATTAATGTTATCAAATAATAAAAGATATTCGCGATTGGACCTTCAAATGACTTTCATACGGATCTTGTAGGGTTAAGCGGACATCAGATTTAAATTCAGTAACTCGAGTTATCTATCAGTATCTTCATTTCCTCACTAATCAACATTGATCAATGAGTAATTTGAGAAATAACTATTATTTCCCGATATGACCTTCCGATGACATTGTAAATTTTTTTTACCTCGAGTGCAATACTATATTCCTATGTAAAATTGAACGCTGAATTGATTTTTGATGTACAAAAATATGTAGGATCTGATTTGAATTAATTAAAATCAATTTTTGAAAATTTTTTATGATATCTTTAGGTTTGAGCCGCCATATTGGAGCCGCTATTTTGGATTTTTTTAAATCGCCACATTGCAAAAGAAAGTAGAATGTAAGATAAAAATTTTGAGCTTATATACGATTTTTTTGGTGATCTACAATTTTGGACAAAGCCATTATCCGTTTGACGTGGATTAACCCATATATATATATATATATATATAATTGTCAAAAATAATCATTTTTTATCATTATATTATTTTTACAAATTTCATTATTATTCATTTATCATATAACAATTAATTCATAGCATTTTTCATAATTTCTTTAATTTTTCAGCTTTTAAAGTAAGAAGGCAGTAAATTAAATCAGTTAATATAAAAGCAATTCTTTTGTGAATATCTTTGAAAAAAGTTCATTAAAAATGAATGAAAATTCTTAAGAGAATTTTCATTTTCAATAATGGTTTTGACTGAGGAAGATAAATTGATTGTTAAAAGACAGGGATTGTATAGTGGAATTGCTTTCATGTTAACTGATATTCATATATTAGAATTTAATAACATTTCAAACCAGTGCACCTCATTCGACATGCAATTAACTTCACTAATTCAGAGACCACAATATGTTAATTCAGTACTGATTGATGGAGAATTTATACAGTTATTATTTACCGGAAATTTAGAAAAGAGTCACCGGATTCGTGTATATTATAATAATAAGGTAATTCATATATATGACAGTTTGAATCTTATATATTTACAAGATGAGTATAAGATTTATATAAACAGATTATTTCTAAACAAATCAGAATTAAGCACAGTATTCGAAACAGTACAATCACAAACGAATAATTATGATTGTAGCGTTTTTGCAATGGTTTTTGCTGTTGCAGTACTTTATAATTTAGATCCATGTTGTTTAAGATATAATTTTTCTTAAATGCGATTACGTTTATAAAGAATTTTTAAAACGCAAAAAATTAAAATGTTTCCAAATTATAATAATGCAAAAATTAATTACGATAATCCACCGGATATGATAAAAAGAAGTTTTTGTCATGAGCAAGGTCTTAATCAAATACCATTTAATTAAGATTTCGCCGAGCTTAAAATATTATAAAAAAAACTCACAAATGCATTTATTGCCAGAACAAAAAAAGATCATGGAAACAATATTATCGTAAACAAAAGAATTTAAATCATGAAACAATTTTGATGGAAATTGACAATGACATTTCAGATAGAAATTTTTAAAAACCAGATAATGATATAATGGGAATTAATGACATCAACTTGAATTATAACGATAATAAAATTGGGACAGTTGAGATTAAATTAAATGAAGAAAAAAAACAATCAAAAGAAATAGATGAAAAAGAAACTTTATTTGTAACAGAACTTAAGAGCTTGAAGAAACTGCCCGCCTTCTAATATTATTTCTAATCCTAACTTATGAATAATACAAAGTGAAAATTTGTAAGATTATACTTCAGTGCGGACAACTCAAGAAATCCACCAAAATATTAGACATATAGAGTTATAATAAAAACTTTCAATGTATCGTATTTTAAAGTTAGGTATATTAACTGAAAAAATTAATTTGAAACTGATTGGTTGTATGGCAAATATATATTTCGATGAAAATCTCATATCTGAAAATTACATTGGTTCCATGACGAATACATGTGTTTATTGTGATGCGCAACATTTTGCTTTTTAATATACTAAAAGTAACGATTTCTCTAATTGTTGTCATAAAAGTAAAGTAGAATTGTTAGAAAATCCACCTTACTCAGAACGATTAATGTTTTGAGCAACTGAATTTACGGAAGAAAGTATTGATTTTCGACGAAATGTTAGGTTGTACAACAATGCTTTAGCATTCGCAAGTTTTGATGCCAATTTTGATACATTGCCGGGTAAAGGACCACAAGTTATTAGAATATGTGGACAAATTTACCATAATGTATATGCGTTTCAGCCTAATAAAGATGAAGCACGTAAATATGGACAATTATATATTTTAGATAATGAAATAGCAACGATTGAACGACATAAGTTTAATACAAACTTAAGAGGCGGTCGGAACCAAATTGGTGACTTAGTTCGGTGCTTGTAATAAATGCTTATAATAATTTATTCATTTATTAATATAGTAAAAATATAGTCATTTCCTCTAGTCATGTATATAAAGAATAATTTAAAATAGTTAAAGCCACAAAAATATAAAAAATATTGTTATAAAGCGAAAAATGCCACCTAACAATCAACACGACAGTTTTTTGCATGCGGTATATGTCAAGTCAGTTTGATATTTGTAATAAATGCTTATAATAATTTATTTACTTATTCATATGGTAAAAATATAGTCATTTCCTCTAGTCATGTATATAAAGAATAATTTGAAATAGTTTAAGCCATTAAAATATACAAAATATTATCGTAAAGCGAAAAATGCTGACTTGATATATACCACAAGTCGCCGATTTGGTTCCGACCGCTTCTTAACATTATTAAAACATTTAGATAACTTAATAAGAGATATTAACCCTCATGCTAAAGCCTATAAAATGATGCATGAAGCAGGATAAGAAGAACTACAACGATGTGCAAAAATCAATTGTCTTCTGAAAACTGTTACTATGCCTACTGTCCGCAATAATAATTTCGATAAAAATAGATATAATCTACCAACCTGTAATGAAGTAGCAATACTATACGTTGGAGAAGACGATATGCCTCCTATTGAACGTGATATTGTCATTTACCCTAACTCTGATAAACCAATTAGTATACTAACAATTAGCAAACACACAGATCCTATGACATATTCGCTTATTTATCCTAATGGTGGTTTCGGATGGATGTCAAATATGAAAAATAAATTTGGAAAATCTAATATTAAAAATTTGCAATTTTATAATTATAGATTTAGTGTTAGAAATAAATTTAATCCATTTCTTAATTTAGGAAAATTATCTCAACAGTTCATTGTTGATGCGTTTGTACAAGTTGAAATCTCCAGATTATATTTCATACGAAAAAACCAAAATGTATTAAAAAGTGATTGTTACAAAGGTGTTATGGACTATTTACATAACAAAAAAGAATTAGATTATTCAAAAATTGGAAAAATGGTAATATTACCATCAAACTTTACAGGAAGTCCACGCTTTTTAAAACAAAATCACATTGATTCAATAACACTTGTAAATTATCATGGTCAACCTGACCTTTTTGTAACTATGACCTGTAACCCACATTGGAAAGAAATAACTGAAAACTTGGAAATTTATCAAAATGCAATAGATAGACCAGATAATATAACAAAAGTATTTTATCAAAAAGTAGAAGAATTCAAAAATTTAGTAATAAAAAAGGGAATATTAGGAAAATGTATTGCATATAGTTATGTAATTAAATTTCAAAAACGAGGATTACCACATATGCATGTGTTGTTATTCTTAGATAAAAATGATAAATTTGACATTCCTGAAAAAGTTGATAAAATAATAAGTGCAGAAATTCCAAATAGAGATATTTATCTAAAATTATATAGTATTGTTAAACAATTTATGATACACGGTCCGGGTGGTATGCAGAATATAAATTGTCCGTGTATGGATAAAAATACAAAACAATGTACGAAAAATTTCCCAAAAAAATTTAATAATACAACAACATTTAAAACAAATGGGTATCCACTATACAAACGCAAAAATGATAGCGTCGAAATTATTTAAAAAAATAAATTTACAGGAAGAATAGCAGATAATGGATTCGTTGTTCCTTATAATCCTTACTTACTATTGAAATTAAATGCACACATAAACGTAGAAGTTTGTTCCACTGCACAATGCATTAAATATTTATTCAAATACTGTTATGAAAGTCATGATTGTGCATACATTAAAATACATCAAGTAAATGTTGATTTTAAATCAGAAAATAAAGACACTTTTGAAAATGACAATAGTGAAAATGTTGAATATGAATATGACGAAATCAAACAATACATTGATACACGATATTTATGTCCACCTGAAGCAATGGACAGATTATTAGAATATCCTTTACATGTTATTCACATACTATAAAACGTCTAAGCGTTCATGAAGAGAATCAACAAAACGTATTTTTTAAAGAAGGAAAAGAAGAAATGATCATGCAAAAAAATGTTGGAACAACATTAACAGCATATTTTGAATTGAATAGAGAAGATTTCGAAGCACGAAATTACTTATATTCAGAAATACCAAATTTTTATACATTTGATGAAAAACTGAAGAAGTGGAATAAAAGAAAAAAAAAGAAAACCAATACTCAGTAGAATGTACTTAGTAAGTCCGAAAGATAAAGAACGTTATTTTATTAGGTTATTACTATTATATGTTAAAGGAGTCACGTCTTTTGAAGCTTTGCGTACTGTTGATGATGTGATGTACAATTCGTTTTATGAGGCAGCTAAGGCAAAAAAATTAATTAATGAAGATAAAGAATGGGATAGATACTTGGAAGAAGGATCTTTAACAGAATTCCCTTATGCTCTTTGTGAATTATTTGCTTTTATTTGCGTTTTTCATAATCCTATAAGCGGACGAATTTATATGAAAAATATAAAGATAAATTTTACCACCCTAAATACGAAAAAATGTAGGTGAAAATCTTGCATTGAATGTTATTAAAAATAATTTACAAGTCAATGGATTTTCATTAAACGATTTTAATTTACCTAACATAAGCATATTTATAGAAGTAGATAATAATGAAACAATTTTAAATCATAATAATTATATTCTTAATGAATTAGAAATGAAAATAAATTCTTTAAATAATAAACAAAGGCAAATATTCGACTCTACACTAAAAAGTTTAAACAACCGAAGTAAAGAAAAATATATTTTCATAGATGGACAGGGTGGAAGTGGAAAAAGTTATTTACTTAACGTTTTAATGGCTTATTTTAAATATCATACCATACATTATTTATGTGTAGCTTTGACAGGTATAGCAGCGAATATATTAGTCGATCAAAAAACCGTGCATACAACATTTAAACTACCGTTAAATATAACAGATTGTACAACTTGTAATGTTAAGCCTAATTCTGTAGAAGACAAACAATTAAAGGAAACACAAATAATTATTTAGGATGAAATATCCATGACTTCAAAATTTGCTTTTGAAGCGGTTGATCGTCTTTTTTGAGATTTATGCAATGTAAACCAACCCTTCGGTGGTAAAACTGTAATTATATCAGGAGATTTCAGGCAAACATTACCAATTGTACGACATGGTAGCCGTATGAACATTATTGAAAATTCAGTTAAATTTAGTTTATTATGGTAAAATTTTAAGCAAATAAAGTTAAATGAAAATCTGCGAGTTTCGTATAATGATAATAATTTCAAACAATGGTTATTAGACATCGGAGAAGGAAAACGCCGCGATGTTTTTGAAGATGATAATGAAGTAAGTGCTATACCAGATAATTTTATCATTAAAGAAAATCTTGTCGAAGAAATATTCGGAAAAACAATAAAAATAGACAATACTAATATAACGGAAAAAGTTATTTTGGCTAATAAAAATAATGATGTTACTGAAATCAATAATAATGTTTTGAATTCAATGGAAGGAAACCATGTTGAATATTTGAGTATTGACACTGCTGAAGATGATAAAGAAAATTTAGATATTATATTACCTACAGAATTTTTAATAAGTTAACTTCTAATGGACTTCCACCATATAAATTACATTTAAAAGTAGGGGGCTATCATTATACTCTTAAGAAATTTAAATGTCAATAAGGGACTTTGTAATGGAACAAGGTTGATAGTAAAAAAAAATGCTTAAATATTCCATTCAAGTGGAATTAGCAACTGGTCAAAACCAAGGTAAATTAGTTTTCATTCCAAGAATAAATTTATCTCCATCTACGAAAGAAATTCCATTCAATATACAACGAAAACAGTTTCCTATTAAATTGGGATTCGCAATGACTATTAATAAATCACAAGGACAATCTTATGAAAAAGTTGGTGTTTATTTGCCGTCACCAGTTTCCAGTCATGGGCAATTATATGTTGCTCTTTTAAGGACGAAATTTAAAAACAATTTTAAATTATTTAGGTGACTACGCTATTGTCAGCGGAGAAAATAAAAATGATCAGAACACAATATATACAAAAAACATTGTTTATAAAGAGATATTATAAAGAATATGTCAATATGTATTTTATATTTATGTTTTAGATTGTGTTAATAGTTGAACTCGAAATATAATAAAATATATGATATTCAATAAAAATAAATATCAACTGACACTTTCAAAATAGTTTAATATGATGTTGAATCAGCTGTATAAAGGACGCGCTGTTAAATTGGCTGCATAAGGAAACGTGCTGTTGAATCGGCTGCATACGAGGATACGCTATTATATTGACTACATTAGGGAATGCGCTGTAGAATCGGCTGCAAATAGGGATGCGCTGTAGAATCGGCTGCATATGGGAATGCGCTGTTGAATCGGCTGCATATTGGGATTCGCTGTTGAATCGGCTGCATATTAGGATGCGCTGTTGAATCGGCTGCATATTGGGATGCGCTGTTGAATCGGCTGCATATTGGGATGCGCTGTTGAATCAGCTGCATATTGGGACGCGCTGTTGAATCAGCTGCATATTGGGATGCGCTGTTGAATTGGCTGCATATTGGGATGCGCTGTTGAATCGGCTGCATATTGGGATGCGCTGTTGAATCGGCTGCATATTGGGATGCGCTGTTGAATCGGCTGTATATTGGGATGCGCTGTTGTATCGGCTACATATTGGGATGCGCTGTTAAATCGGCTGCATATGGAGATGCGCTGTTTAAGCGGCTGCATATTGGGATGCGCTGTTTAATCGGCTGCATATGAGGACATGCTGTTAAGTCAATCGCTATTAGATTTGCAATGTCTAGTCTAAGAATGAGACGTTAAAACATTGCATTTGAAATGAAAAAAAATATTAGAGCATCTGGAGCAGAGCCTGTATAAAACATTATAAAAATACGCTCCACTGAAGAATCCAATGTAAAAGTATACAGGCTTGGATGAAACGCTACGTTAGAAAACATATTGACCAAAAAATGTAGGAATCAAAAAAATATAAAGTCCAAGAAAATATAAGGCCCAAAAAATATAAAGACCGAAAAAATATTGGGCCCAAAAAAATATTGAGTCCAAAAAATTATGAGGCCCAAAAAAATATAAGGCCCAAGAAAGTATTAGTGTTACACTTGAGGTGGAAGTTGCTTGAATAAAACATAATTTGGTAATATTACTGTTGTATATAAATATATATATATTTGAAAAATTGTTTTCATGTAAGGTAAGATATAAACTTTCGTTCCTCTTATATTGGTTGCTTATTAATAAAAATATTTTGTTATTTTTCTACAAATATTTGTTAATTAATTATTTAAAAATTCAAGAATTTGAAGCAATTGAAATAAAAAAGAATTTTTAAGATAACTCATAATTTTCGAAAATGTGATAATTTGCTCAAATGAACGTGTCTTTTCAGAAATAAAAATCAACTACCCAAAAACAAATACTACTCTGGTAAGCAAACAATAAAAGCTTAATAAATAAGTTAAGGAAAGTTAAACAAATACAGATAATAAAATTGTAAACAACTTTTATGAATTAATATCTTTTGTAGGTATCTTGAGTATGTTATGAACATGCAAAATTTGTTTATTTAAAGGTATTTTTTTCAACACATCATTGAAGGTCAAGTAAGTAGTAAATGAACATCTGAAGTGTTACACTTGTGTGACGTAATACCCGTCACATATTATCACTTGTAATAAGTGGTGTCTATGTTAATTGTTTAACGTTGAATTTGTTTGTTTGTTAAATATTAAATTGATCGATTTATGTTAATTTATACGTAGTTATTTTTGAATATATCATTATTACCATATTAACAATTTCCCATTCAAAATTATTCAATATTTATCAATCTTTGTCTCATTTTGTTATTCATCGGAGTTACCTTCGTTAAAATTAGATAATTGCAAAAATATTATTTATGATTAAAAATATACTATTCCTTGTCTTTGTAAATATATGATGATGTAAATTATGAATTTCTTTAATTTTATTGTAAAAGTGCGCGCTACTACAGTGAGATAAGAGTTTATGCAATAACAGAACGAAAATTTGATATCGTATGCGTCCATCTCTGTTTTACCCGTCTAGGACAGACCCTAGGGTCAGTCTGAAGGCGACTCAGGCACCGGTCTAGGTCCTTCGATCGCATGTGTGGGAGACGGACCAAGGGCCATTTTGACTCCAAATAGTGGAGCTGAGCTCCCTTTGTTTTCATTGAGAGTCCCGCGCGACAGAAACGCCATGAGGCGGATCGGGGAACGCATTTTAGCTCATCCTTAAATCGGAGATGATGCATGTGGTGAGGACGCGTTAATACGGGTGGAAATTATGTGGTAGGGGGGGTGCGCTTGGTTGAGTTTAAAAGTAGTGGGGGGCTGAGACGCCGAGTTTGATCTCTAGCGCAAGTAGAGTTAGTTGAGTTCGAGCTGTCGAAGCGCGCGCTTGTATTGCAAATTGTACAAAAAAAATAAATAAAATTCAAATATCATTGAAGATAAATTTCTGTTTCCTTCGTTTGATTATTTCCTTTTTCCCACCGCTTTCTCTTTCTTTAATAATTTTTTTTTGATTGTGTTTGGAGAAATATTATTGTTTATTTAATGAAAATTCATTCTCCATTTTTTCACTATGAGAAAGCATTGTATCGATCAAAAAAATTTTTTTCTATTTTTTCATTAATTTGTACATATTTGAACTCGGTGAGTCGAAAAAAGTGGTTTCCAGAAAATGTCTGTATGTGTGTGTGTGTGTGTGTGTGTGTCTGTGTGTGTGTGTGTGTGTGTGTGTGTGTGTGTGTGTGTGTGTGTGTGTGTGTGTGTGTGTGTGTGTGTGTGTGTGTGTGTGTGTGTGTGTGTGTGTGTGTGTGTGTGTGTGTGTGTGTGTGTGTGTGTGTGTGTGTGTGTGTGTGTGTGTGTGTGTGTGTGTGTGTGTGTGTGTGTGTGTGTGTGTGTGTGTGTGTGTGTGTGTGTGTGTGTGGATGTATGAATTTAGTTAGTAAACTGTATCTCGAGAACTACTCGATGAATTTGCTTCTAATTTTGCATGGAATTTAGTTTTGTGACTAACTTGCTGGAAAGCTATTGATAATTGGTTCTTCTAGCGTAGTTTTCAATTTAAAGTTTAAAATAAAAACAAAAAAAAAATTCGATTTTTCGCCTTTTGGTTTTTTTTTGTTTACTACTCGGTGAATTTGCTTCAAAATTTGCATGGAATTTATTTGTGATTGCCCGGATAAAATAAATTTTTAAAAACTGATTTTCTTAGCTTAGTTTTAATTTTAGAGCATTTTAAAATTTAAGAAAAAAATGTTTTCATTTATTAAGCCAATAAAATCTTAAAAACTACTCGATGGATTTACTTCAAATTTTTCATACAATTCAATTTTTCGATGAACTGGTGCGGAAGCTATTGAGAATCGGTTTTCTTAGCGTAGTTTTTTTTTTTAGAATCATTTTAAGAATTTTAAAAAAATTTCGATTTTTCATTTTTTTTGTATTTTACGTAAACTACTCGAAGAATTTGTTCGAAAATTTGTATGGAACTTAATTTTGACTGCCAAAAGTATAAAAAATTTTGTAAACTAATTTTCTTAGCGCAGTTTTAATTTTAGAGCATTTTTAAAATTTTTTAAAAAATTTTTATTTTTATTTTTTTTCTATTTTACGTAAACCATATGATAGATTTGCTCTAAAATTTGTATGCAATCAATTTGCTACTGTCTGAAGAAAACAAGCTTTGGAAAACTAATTTTCTCAGAGCAGTTTTAATTTTAGAGCGCTTTGAAAATTTTCAAAAATATTTTTATTTTTCATTTATTTTCTATTTTGCGTAAACCATGCTATGAATTTTCTCCAAAATTTTTATACAATTAATTCGCTATTGTCTGAAAAAAATAAATTTTTGAAAACTAATTTTCTTAGCGTGGTTACAATTTTAGAGAATTTTAGAGATTTAAAAAAAAATTTCGATTCTTCTTTTCTTATTTTTTTTTATTCTACGTAAAGTACTCGATAGATTCGTTCCAAAAATTACAGGGAAATTATTTGCGACTGCTAAAAGAAGGAAAATTTTCAAAAATTGATTTTCATAGCGTAGTTTTAATTTTAGAGCATTTTTAAAATTTTGAAAAAGAAATTTTGAAAAGAAAATGTTATTTATTTAACCAGTTAGATCTCGAAAATTACTCGATGGATTTGCTTCAAATTTTGTATACCATCTATATTTTTGTATAACTAGACGGGAAGCTATTGAAAATTGGTATTCATAGTGTAGTTTTTTTTTATAGAGCCATTTTAAGAATTTGAAAAAATTTTCAATTTTTAATTTTTTTTGTATTTTACGTAAGTTACTTGATGGATTTGCTTTGAGATTTCCATGAGAATAATTTGCATCTGCCAAAAGAAGGATAACTTTTATAAACCGATCTTCTTAGCGTAGTTTTCATTTTAGAAAATTTTATAAATTTTCTTAAAAAATTTTCATATTTCAGTTTTTTTCCATTTTACGTAAAGTACTTGATAGATTTGCTCTAAAATTTGTATACAAGTTATTTGCTACTGTCTTTATAAACCAAGTTTGAAAAAAATAATTTTCTTAGCGTAGCTTTTTGATCACTTCTTTTGATTTCTGAGTAACTCTCAAAAATTTATAATAGTACTACTGATTTAGATGTTGACTTGTATTATTACATTCAATTAAGTATTTAAATATAATCATTATTAAATATTATAAATTAAATTGTTTTTTAATAAATGGAAAAAATATGTGAAGAAGAAGAATGAATTTCGTTGTCATCGTTCTTTTAAAGTACAAATTTATTAATAAATATTAATGTTAGACAATTTTTTTATATTAAAATCACATTTGAAGAAATATAAAAAAAATAATGAAACTCAAAGAGCTCTATGAGAAAGCATTCCGCCAAAGCACTTGGCAGCGTTTTTATAATTAGGCTCAATAAAATATAAGGCCCAAAAGAAATTAAGGCCCAAGAAAATATAAGGCCCAAAAAATATAGAGACCGAAAAAATATTGGGCCCAAAAAAATTAAGGCCCAAGAAAATATAAGGCCCAAAAAATATAGAGACCGAAAAAATATTGGGCCCAAAAAAATTAAGGCCCAAGAAAATATAAGGCCCAAAAAATATAGAGACCGAAAAAATATTGGGCCCAAAATAATATAAGGCCCAAGAAAGTATAAGGCTCAATAAAATTTAAGGCCCAAAAAAATAAGGTCCAAAAAATAGAGATCGAAAAAATATTGGGCCCAAAAAAATATTGAGTTCAAAAAATTATAAGGCCCAAGAAAATTTAAGGCTCAATAAAATATAAGGCCCAAAAAAATATAAGGCCCAAAAAAATAAGGCCCAAAAAATATAGAGACCGAAAAAATATTGAGCCCAAGAAAATATTGAGTCCAAAAAAATATTAGGCCCAAAAAAATATTGAGTCCAAAAAATTACAAGGTCCAAGAAAATTATAATGCCGAAGAAAATATAAGGCTCAAGAAAATATGAGGCTCAAGAAAATATAAGGCCCAAGAAAATATAAGGCCCAAGAAAGACACATTTAAAAAATGCGGAGAACCGGAGAACCGGAGAACTGGAGAACCAGAGAACCGGAGAAACGGAGAAAAAAGTGGTTTCACTTTAATATAATATAAGAAGTTTGAAAAAAAATTAAATATATATTTTATGTTGAAATACTATTGTCAATGAAATTAGTAAATTTATATATAATAATATAATATATGAAAATGCAACCGAGCGACGTTAGGTGCCAGGTAAATTTTGCTAGTATTATATTAAAGTGAAACCACTTCTTTTTCCGTTTTTCCAGTTCTCCAGTTCTCCGCATTTTTTAAATGTGTTTAATCTTTTGATAATAAGAGTAATAATTTTTTATTGGGTCCTATATAATTAGTACTCATTAGTCAAAAGCCTTTTTTTTAACCATATTTTTTGGAGCCTTATATTATTTTTGACACTATATTTTTATTCAATGCCCATTTTTTGGGCCCTTTTTTTTATTCTTATATTTTCTTGGGCTCTATATTTTTCTGAGCCTTATTTTTTTGAGCCTTATATTTTTTTGGGCTTTATGTTTTCGGGCCCTTGATTTCTGTGGGTTTTATTTTTTTGGCCCAATATTTTTTTGATTCTTATATTTTCATAGGTTCTATATTTTTCTGAGCCTTATTTTTTTGATTCAATATTTTTCTGGGCCTAATTTTTTGGGTCCTATATTTTTTTGGGTTATATATTTTTCTGGGCTTTATATTTTTCGAGCCCCACATTTCTCTGAGTTCTATTTTCTTTGAGCCTTATATTTTTTGGGTTTTTTATTTTGTGGGCCCAATATTTATAAATAATTTAATAAATAATGCTATACGTCGTTGTATTTTACCTAATGGTACCAGACTGGGTACATACCCCAAGGCCAAATAAAAAATGTCTACGTCTATGTCCATGCCTCTCTCACCTTCTTTTGCTCTTTCAATTTATTAGTATCCTTTTTTTTAATTTCATTTTTGTTATCCTAGTATTATTTAATTTTTCTTTATATTTATTTGGTTGTTTTTCTTTAATTTTTATATAAGCATTTTTCTTACATAAAGCCTCATTCGCATGTTTTTGTTCTAATTTATCATTACTTATCTTTTCGATAAATTTCTTTTTCGCTATCTTATAAGGAGAGGTCCCCACCTCCGAGAAACAGATTTGGCTGAAACTGTAGGATATGATTTTCTGATGAAAAAAAATGAACCCGTGTTTTTTATTTTCGTCGAATAGGTCTCCTAGGCAAAAACATAGACGTTTTTTCGAGAATATAATAAAAAAGAGCCTTTATGAAAACTTGATTATTCAAACAACTAAGACTCTTACAAAAAAATACGTGAAGGATAAAATAAAGTGCAAATCAAATGCTTTGATTTAAACTTTGTTGCATTAAAAAGGCTTTAGTGGTTGAAAAGTTATAGTTAATTAAAATATGCTGATGAAATAGCGTAAAAAATTAATGATTTTTTATATGCTTAAAAAATTAACAAATATGTAGTAATTTTCAATAAAGCATAATACGACAGAGCTTAAATTAGAGCATTCAATTTTCACTTTATTTCGTTTTCTATGTATTTTTTTTATAAAAGTCTTAGTTGTTTTGATATTCAAGTTCTTATAAAGGCTCCTTAATACTATTTTTTCGAAAAATGTCTATATCCTTGTCTAGGGGACCTATTCGACGAAAAGAAAAAACACGGGTTCATTTTTTTTCGTAAAAAAATCACGTCCCACAGTTTCAGCTGAATTCGTTTCCCAAAGGTGGGGACCTCTCCTCGTTAGTGTTCTCTAATTTTTCTTTATATTTATTCAATTTTTCTTTTTTAATTTTAATATAAGCTTCTTTCTTACGTAAAGCCTCATTTGCTTGCATTCGTTCCAAATTATAAGTACTCTTTTCTTTCTTGAATTTTAATTTCGTTATCTTTGTATTTTCTTTTTTTTTATATCTATTTTGGTTGCTTTGTTTTCATTCTAATATTAGCTTTTTTTCGTAAAACCTCATTTGCACGTATTTGTTCGAATCCATCAGTACTCTTTTTTTCTTGAGTTCCATTTTTCTTATCTCAGTATTTTCTAATTTCTCTTTCTAATTTCTAGTTGTTCTTTTTTCATTCTCATATAAGCTTCTTTCTTACATAAAGCCTTATTTACACGTATTTGTTCTATATTATTAGTATTTTTTTTTCAATATCAATTTTATTGTGTTATTATTATTTAATATTTATTTATATTTAAATGGTCGATCTCCTTTTATTTTCATATAATTTTCTTTTACGTAAACATTACGAACATGCCTTAGTTCTAATTTATCATTACTTTTTTTCTGCATTTTCATAATCATGTCTTTTTCTGAATTTTATATATATTTATTAGATAGTTCTGTTACCATTTATATATTGAATTCAGTTATACATAAAGTTCTTTTGTTGTTTATTTTTTTTGATTCTTGAATTTTTCTAATCACGATACATTTCCATGATATTTTTTTGTTATGCTAATAAACGTATTTGTCAGTTTTTTTCAAGAAGTTCAATCTTAGCGATCACGGTGCTTCGGAGTAAATTCCAATAAAAATTTAATGTCACTTCAAGATTCCTTTTAAGAATGATTTTTAGGCCAATTACGAACATTTAGGCATCATTTTTAAAATCGGTTGACACAGTTGATTTGAAGAAAAATAGATAAAAATAAAAAAAATAATTCAAAGTCAACAATTTTATTTTCTTTATAAAAAAAATGCTCGAAAGTAATCGGAACGTTGAAATAATAGTATAAATATAACAAAATTGAAAAATATTGGCCTTATGTTATGAAGCCATTAGGCTCAAATATTAAAAATATTGTCGAAAAATGATTCTATAGCTACTCAAGTATGGATAAATAGTATCAGAAGAATGTAAATATTTACATCGATGCCATTTTGTAATATATTCTTTAATTTGTTGAAGCTCATATTATGTCAGATTTTAAGCAATTTAGTCGTAATCTGAAACTTGCTTGAATAACAAGGAGAGTTCCTCATCACTAGGAAACAGAATGGGCTGACACTGCAGGTTATGATTCTTTAATAAAAAAAATGAACCCAGGCTCTTTCTTTTCGTTTAATGAACCCAGAGGCTATGATAAAGCCATTTTTCAAGACCATAATAAAAAGAAGCGCTTATAAAACCTTGATTAACCAAAAAACTAACACTTTCACAGAGAAATATAAAAAAAAAAAGTTTAAGTTTAGTACTTTGATTTCAGCTTTATTGCATCAGAAATTCTTGCCTAGTTCGAAAGTTATAGCTTGCACAGCATGAGAAATTTCACTAAAATATTCCGAAATCTTCCACTGGAATATTTCAATGGAACCTTTCATGCAGATTCTAGGAAGTCTTCACGAAATATTTCGAAATTTTCCACTGGGATCTTCCATTGAAAACTTCCAGGAATATTCATGGAATATTTCAAATGAATTTTCAAAAACTTCTTCGAAATATTCCATAAAATATCCACTGAAGATTTATGGAATGTTTTATGAAATATTACATGTAATGTTTATCAAATATTCTAGTGGAATATTATATGGCGGATTTCAGGAAGGTTCCATAAACATTGCGCTGAAAGATTTCGAAAAACTTTAAATCGTAAAGCAGAATATTACATAAATCTTCCAGAAATATTTCACGAAATATTTCACAGAAAAATTTAAGTAATCTTTCCGTGCAATATTGGATAAAAGATTTCAGGAAGATTTTATGAACATTTCATTGAAAGAACCCGAAAAATTTTGAAATCACACAGCGGAATATCCCACACAGCATGGAATATTTATGAAAACTTCCTGGAATATTGGCACAGAAGATTTGAAATACTTTAGGAATCTTCCATGGAATATTCCTGTAATATTCGTATGTCCTTAATTCTTCCTACATTGGAATATTCCATGGAATATTGTTGGAAGATTCGAAGAATATTTCATTGGAACATTTAGGACATCTCAGATCTTTCATTGAAATATTTCAGGAATCTTGCAGGAATATTTTATGAAATATTCCGTTGGAACATTCATGGAAGATTTCCGGAAGATTTGAAACATTTCATGAACCTTTTATGGAATATGCACGAAAATTTTTAGAAATCTTTCATGAAATATTCCATGAAACATTTCTGGAAGATTTTAGAAATCCATCGTAAAATATTCCGTGGAATATTTATGGAAGATTCACAGAATATTGGCACGGAAGATTTGGAATATTTCAGGAACCTTCCGTGAAATATTCCTTTAATATTCATATGTCCTTGATTCTTCCTACATTGGAATATTCAATGGAATATTCTTGAGAGATTTCAAGAATATTTCAATGGAAGGTTTGGGTAATCTCTCATCTTTCATGAAATGTTCCTGGAAGATTTCTGGAAGATGTGAAATGCTGTGAGGGGGTAGCATATATATTATATAATAACACATTAAACTTATACATCAATACACATGCGTATACATAAACATTTAGTTATAAAATCGCATTTACATATTCGCTTCGACTGTACACATCAAAGCACCGATACCCTTTCGCTTATATAGTAAGTGAGGTATCTTCCAACCGCTTGGGGATAAAACTCCCATTTAACGAACATCCCTCTATCGGCGTCACTGAAAACCTCCCGTAACGTTCCACGCAATCTTCCAACGAAAACTTCATGGAATCATTCTAGAATCTTTCATGCAATATTCCACTGGAAGATTACTTAAATCTTTCTGTGAAATATTTCGTGGAATATTTAAGTTTATCGAAATCATTCAGCGAAATGATTATGGAATCTTCCTGAAATCTTTCATGAAATATTCCACCAGAAGATTACTGTAATCTTTGCGTGAAATATTTCGTGGAATATTTATGAAAGATTTCTGTAATACTCCGCTGTACGATTTAAAAGTTTTTTGGAATCTTTCAGTGAAATGTTTATGTATTCTTTCTGAAATCTTTCATGAAATATTTCACTGGAAGATTACTTAAATCTTTCTGTGTAATATTTTGTGGAATATTTCTGGAAGATTTATGTAATATTGCGCTGTACGATTTTAAAGTTCATCGGAAACTTTCAGCAAAATGTTTATGGAATCTTCCTGAAGTCTTTCATGAAATATTTCACCGAAAGATTACTGAAATCTTTGCGTGAAATATTTCGTGGAATATTTCTGGAAGATTTATGTAATATTTCACTGTACGATTTTAAAGTTCATCGGAATCTTCCAGCGAAATGTTTATGGAATGTTCCTGGAATCTTCCATGAAATATTTCACTGGAATATTTCATAAACATTACATGGAATGTTTCATTAAATATTTCATAAACATTACATGGAATGTTTCATTAAATATTTCATAAACATTACATGGAATGTTTCATTAAATATTTTAGAAATATTCCGTGAATATTTCATGGAATATTTCAAAAAAGTTTTTGAACATTCCTTTGAAATATTCCTGAAATATTCCTGGAAGCTTTCAATGGAAGATTCCAGTAGAATATTTTAAAATATTCTGTGGAGACTTCCAATAATCTGCATGGACGGTTCCATTGAAATATTTCAGTGAAATAATTCAAAATATTTCAGTGAAATCTTATAAATCTGCCAGTAATATTCCACGAAATATTTCACAGAAAAATTGAAGTAATCTTTTGGTGCAATATTCGATAAAAGATTTTAGGAAGATTTTATAAACATTTCGCTGAAAGAACCCGAAAAACTCTACAATCCCACAGCGGACTATTACATGAATCTTCCGAAAATATTTTACGGAATATTTCACAGAAAGATTTAAGTAATCTTCCAGTGAAATATTTTATGAGAGATTCTAGAAAGTTTCTATAAATATTTCGCTGGAAGATTCCAAAAACCTTTAAATTCGTACTGCGGACTATTACATAAGTCTGCCAAAAATATTTTACTGAATATTTCACAGAAAGATTTGAGTAATCTTTCTGTGAAATATGACATGAAAGATTTTAGGAAAATTCCATAAATGTTTTGCTGGAAGATTTCGAAAAACTTCAAAATCGTACAGCGGAATATTACATAAATCTTCCAGTAATATTCCATGAAATATTTCATAGTAAGATTTAAGTAATCTTCTAGCGTAATATTGTACCCTTAAAAAAAAACCACCCAACTTTGGTGTTATTTCGTACACCGAACCGTATTTTTGACTGCTATGATACTTCCATTAATACGAAAAATTCGCTCAGTTTACGAAATAACACCGAAGTACGATGTTTTTTTCGTAAGGGTATGAAAGATTCTAGAAGGATTCCATGAAGTTTCTGTTGGAAGGTTGCGCGGAATATTACGGGAGATTTCCAGTGACACTGATAGGGGGATGTTCGTTAAATGGAAGTTTCATTCTCAAGTGGTTGGACGATACCTTACTCACTATATAAGCGAAAGAGTCGACTCTTTGTTGCGTACAATCGAAGCGAATATATGAATACGATTTGATTACTAAATGGCAATATTTATGTATGCGTGTATGTATTGATATATGAGTATAATGTGTTATTCTATAATATATATACTATCCCTTAACAGCATTTTAAAACCTCTCATGAAATATTCCAGAAATATTTTATGGTGAAAATCTTCGAGGAACCTTTCATGAAAGATGTAAGATAACCCATACCTTCCATTATAATATTCTTAATATCTTTCAAGAATATTTCATGGAATATTCCAATATAAGAAGAATCAAGGACAAACGAATATTAGTGGAATATTTCATGAAAGATTCCTAAAATAATCCAAATCTTGCGTGCCAATATTCTACGAATCTTTCATGAATATTCCATGGAATATTTTACGATAGATTTCTAAAATCTTTCAGAAATATTTTATGGAATATTTTATGAAAGATTCCTTAAATCTTCCATGCATATACCATAAAAGATTTATGGAATGTTTCAAATCTTTCATTTCAATATTCCGGGAATCTTCCATGAATATGCCAACGAAATATTTTATGAAATATTCCTGCAAGATTCCTGAAACGTTTGAATGAAAGATCTGAGATGACCTAAATCTTCCAATGAAATATTCTAGAAATCTTCCAACAGTATTCCATGGAATATTCCAATATAAAAAGAATCAAGGATATACGAATATTACAAGAATATTCTATGGAAGATTCCTGAAATATTTCAAATCTTCCGTGCCATTATTCCAGGAAGCTTCAATAAATATTCCATGCTGTGTACGAGGTGATCAAAATATGCTAATTAAATAGTGTGAAAATTCATCATGTATTACATGCTAAAAATAAAAAAAAAATATGTAGTAATATTTAATTTGGCATAACTTTGGAACCACAAGAACTTTTCTAACACAATAAGGTTCAAAGTAAAGTGTTCAACTTGTACTTTTTTATCTTCCATGCACTTTTTTGTAAGAGTTTTAGTTTTTTGGTTATTAAAGTTCTTATAAGCACTTCATGTTATTAAACTCTCGAAAAAGCAACTTAATCTTTGTCGCTGGGCTTATGAAAAGAAAAGAAACAACATGGATTCATTCTTTTCATCAAAGAATCATAATCTGCAGTATCAGCCAAATCGGTTTCTTAGAGGTTTGGAGACCTGTCGTTGTTAGTTATGCAAGTATCAAATTACTACTTTAAGTGTATATTAACAGATATTATCGATGTAAATATTTACATTCTTTGAATACTATGTATCTATACGTAAATAGCTATAGAACTACTTTTTGACATTAATTTTAATAAATATTTAGGCTCAATATCTGCATAGCATAAGGCAAATATCCTTCAATTCTATTATATTTTTACTATTTTACCGACGTTCCAATCATTTTTGAGCATTTCTTTATAAATAAAATAAAATGGTTTGGTTTAAAATTTTGTTTTTCATTCTTACCTATTTTTCTCTAAATCGGTCATGTGAAACAATTTTAAAAATGATGCCGCAATTATGTAATAGGCCTAGAAATCATTCTCAGAGGAAATTTTGAAGTTACATTAAATGTGAAATTAAACTCCCTCGCGAGCACCGTGCGATATCTTAATTTAATGGTATTTTATTGAATTTGTTTTATGACATAAACTTTTTTTTATCGTGTCCGATGGATCATCGTAATTTATATTTGTATTATTAGAATTATGTAAAAGTAGAAACATTCTTATTTGTTGCGTTTCAAAAATTCCTGATAAATGTAATCACGTTTAAGAAATATCATATTTCGAACAACATGAACATAAATTATAAAGTATTGGAACAGCAAAAGCGATTACCAAAAGGCCGCAATCATAATTGTTTGTTTGTGATTGTACTGTTTCAAAAATTGTGCTCAATTTTGATTTGATTAGAAATAATCTATTTATATAAATCTTATGCTCATCTTGTAGATATTTAAGATTTAAACTGACATATATATGAATTATTATATTATTATAATACATACAAATCCAGTGGACTTTTTCAAAATTTCCGGAAAACAATACTTCTATATCAGTCGGTACTGAATTAATATATTGCGGTATTTAAATTATTAAAGTGGTTTGCATATTAACAGCAGGCCGGAGTAGAATCTGATACCGACTGAGTAAAAATTGAGTTTTTTGTTATTTACTCAAGTATTAATCGGTGTATCTTCAAATTAGAGGTTGAGCGCAATAGATATTATTATTATGAACATCTATGCACAAGAAAAAAAAATTCTATTGTTTTGTTTTTCAGAAAAGTAAGGAACGCCAAAGTAAAAGTTTATGTTTATAATATTTTCGCGTTCCTTACTTTTCTCAAAAACAAATCAGTAGATTTTTTTTTTCTTGTGCATACATATTTGTAATAATAATATCTATTGCGCTTAACCTTCAAATAGCAGATACACCAATTGATACTTGAGTAAATAACAAAAATCTCAATTAGACAAGGACAGCGAATCCGGCCTGCTCTTAAATGAGGTGCACCGAATGAAAATATTGTCAAATCCTAATATATAAATATCAGTTAACATGGAAGCAATTGTATTACACAATTCTTGTCCTTTAAGAATCAATTAATCTTTCTCAGTCAAACCCATTATTATAAATTAAAAATCTTTTAAAAATTTTTATTCATTTTAAATTAGATTAGATTAGATATTAATTATTTCGTATTATATTTACAAAAAGTGCGTGTAATACAATAAAATTACAAATAAAATTAAAATACATAAAAACTTGAAATAGCTTTGCATTTTTAAAATTAAAATAGTACAGTATGATATCACAGTCATAAAACATAATAGAGATAATAATACTGTAATAGTAAGTCAATAAATTGAATAAAATCGATGTCACAGATAAAAAATAGAACACGAATAAATACACGTAAAAAGTATAAATAATATAATTAAAAATCAGTCTCAAATATCTATCAGTCAAAAAAATCACATAAAATCAAGCGTGTAAAGAACGTAGTCAAGCTGATAAAAATATAATAATTCACTCTATCCACACACATCCTACAATCACGCCAATAAATACAATCATGCCTTAAATCTATAAAAGGTACATCACATAATAAATAACGCATACGGATATAGTCTGAAAATAATCCTGTTTAATCAAGGTCGAGTAAATACCTCCTTAGAGCGGCTTTAAACCTGCTGATTAATGAAAGATTTTTAATATCAGTAGGCAGGAAGTTCCAAAAATGCGCACCTTAAACTTGTAAGGAATTTCTTCCAGTCACAGTGCGCATGAAAAGCAACGCAAGATCTTTAATCTCACCCCTGGTGGTCGCTCTGAGTATGTATCTAGTGAAGAGACCGACTACATATTTGGGAGTATTCATACATACGATTTTGTACATAAGTACAGCCATAAAATACTGTCTCCTCGAATCAGTACGTAGCCAACTTAAAGCATGTCTATGGGGAGAGATACGATCGCCCATCCTCACGCCTAATACATATCTCACACATGAATTTTGCATTGTCTGTAGCCGTCTTCGTAACTCCTGTGAAGCATCGAGTAAAATCACTGAGCAGTAATCAAGATATGGGAACAACAGGGCGGTTGCAAGTTCTTTATGCAGAGCCTCAGTGGTGTACCGGCGGAAAAACCGCTGTAAATCACAATATTAAATTTTTTAGTCATCATATTAATGTGCGGTTCCCACAACAGTTTAGAGTCAAGCACAACACCAAGGCTCGTAACGGTGTCAGAGAAAAGAATACCGATACCACTCCCCAGGTCAACAGTCCTTGGCTCAACAGAATAAAAATTTTTAATAAAACCATTACTTCCAAAGACGATCGCCTTTGTTTTACTAGCATTCAAAGTGAGAGAAATGCCAGCAACCGACCCCGACACCGCCCTGGTCGCCATCTGTAAAATACGAATCCATTCATGCACATCATCATACAGCAGATGCCCGACGCGACCAAAGTCCAGTGCGTCACGTACGTCATTTATGTCAAGACAAAACAACAAAGGTCCCAGCACCGAACCCTGAAGTACTCCTAGATTGGTTGTCAGCCAATTCGAGTCCTCCTTCAAATGCGTGGAAACCATTTGTTTCCTACCTGATAAATAGGAGTTGATCCATCCGAGTGCGGCCCTGGAGAACACCATCGATCTAAGCTTCGCAAGGAGTTCGGAGAAAGAGATCGTGTCGAATGCCGTACAAAAGTCAAAAAGTAGTAGTAACGTGACAAGTTTCCTGTCTAGACCTGACCTTATATCGTTTGTAAGTTCAAGTACAGCAGTCTGCGTAGAATGGTTTTTTCTGAAACCCGTCTGCATAGAAACGAGTAACTTTTTGGATGTAATGTACTCCTGCAATTGGTTATGAGCGATCTTCTCAAGAACTTTTAAAAGAAAACATAAAATGGCTATAGGCCTAAAATCTTTTGGCTGCTCAGGTGCAGCACACTTTTTCAATCGTATAATACGTACTTTCTTCCAACAGCAAGGGAAGACCCGTGCAAAGGAGGAATTGAAAAAAGTTACAAGATGTTCACCAATAAATGGTAAAGCTTTAACTATAACGCTTTGCGAAGTGCCATCCTCACCACGAGCCTGTAAGGAAAAATGTGAAACTGCAAGAACAACATTATTAAAACTAATTGGTTTAAAGGTAAACCCACTTTCATTGCATCAAAAAAGAATTCTGAATCGCTCTTCACTATCCTCTTGCGGCGAGACTGATATCCTAGAAAAGTGCGCATTAAGCTCATCGAGAGTCAATTAATTCAAATCTCCTTGAAGTCCGGACAGCAGTCCCAGATCTCTCAACTCCTTCCAAACATTACCACCCACAAGAGCACCAAACAGTCTATTGTAAATATAAGCAGTTTTAGCATGGTTCGTCTGTTCGTCTACAACCCTACGCAACCGCAAAAACTCAAGAAGATACTGCTCGTCCTCTGTCCATTTGTATCTACGGTATATAGCATCTCTCTTACGCCGCATCTGCGACAATTCTTCATCTATCCATGGAAACTTATTCTTAATAGGCTTCAACGCTTTCAACAGCGCCAAATTCCCGATTGCAGTAGTGAAATTGTTACAGAGGCAACCAAGCGCAGATTCAGGGTCAACTGTGTCAGTCATAAGCTGCGACCAATCACAGCCGTCAAGTTTCTCTACCAATACAGTTGGACACATATTTTTATAGTTTCTGTACATGATAGGTTTTTGATCTAAAGTTATAGTGTTGCAAAGCAAACATGCGTCAATCAAATTATGCCGACTGTGAAAGCTCGCCGGTAGGTTTCGTGCATCAAGCACCACGTCGTTGTCATTGAAAAATATCAGGTCAATCTACGTGTGAAACGTCGGAGTATGATGCGTATCGTCGGAGTATGATGCGTAGAACCGTGCTGGACGAACTGTAACGAAAGCTAAGTCGACAACTTACCAAGAAACTTGACATCACTGCTTTCTTTAAGGAGATTGGCATTCAAGCCCCCCATTAGAATTTTATGAGAATAGTTCGAACAAAAATTTCTCAAATCATTTAACAAGTTAGAGTTTCTAATAAACGAAACAGCAAGAGGACGATAAACAATAGAAACTAGCACGGGCTCGGAGCTGTCAACTTGCACAGAACAGAAAATATATTCAGGCACCTCCGGCTTACCACTACTATTACTAGTTTGCCTCTCAGAAGTGGCCAAAATAGTGCATTTTAGGTTATCCTTAATATACAAGGCAACTTCTCCACCACACAAGTTTCTGTCCTGTATAAACACTGTACCCCCTGACCCGAATGACGTCATTCGATACAGACGAACCCAGCCAGGTCCAAGCAACTCCAAATATGTCGTGAGAATGATAACCACTTAGAAGTTCACGCACTTGCCCAACATGAGCTTCTGAAAAAGTCACATTCAGGAAGTACGGGTGCAGTTCCCCCCTCCACCCTGTTCGACTCTTCGAAGAGGACCGGTGCAGTCATTGGGGAGAGACTTTATCTAAGGATATTGCATACTTTTTAATTAATTCATGATTCGAGCTCATCCTACTATTCTGAGGTTTAAATTTATTATTATCAATAGAATCATTATTTATTAGATCTTCATTGTATTTTCCAATATCAGTTACGTTAACATTATTCTGTACATAACATTTAGATTTATGTAATATTTTATTTAAATCATGTTCACTCTTAAATCTGTGTACTCTCTTCCCTCTTCCCTTCTTTACCATAAATTTACCATCTCTATGCCAAACAAACTTGAAACCTTTTCCTTTAGCATACTTTTTAAGATTTTTAAATTTAATATATTTATCTTTTTCAAGTTACTCATTTATATATATTTGAGAATGGTGCTTGGTAGCAGAAAATCCGCTGTCGAAAAACCCGTTAATCTACGCCTAGCCCTAAACACCTTTTGCGCCAAGTCATCCCCAGAAAGTCTAACCAACAATGAGAATGCAACACTCGGACCGCCAACGAGCTCATGCTCTGAATGGCCCAAATGAACTTTTTCTAAAAATATTCACAATAGAATTGTTTTCATATTAACTAATTTAATTCAGTGTATTTTTACTTTTAAAAGCTGAAAAATATAAGAAATTATGAAAAATGCTATGAATTAATTGTAATAAGATAAATAATTATAATAAAATTTGTAAGAATGATATAAAGGTTTGAAAATGATTATTTTCGACAATTATATATGTATATATATACATAACAAAAAAACATCGGATAAGGAGTTGTTAGTAATTATTAAGTTATTATGTAAAGGGTCCGTTATTGTTTAAGACCAAATGCCTTAACATTTGGGGCTCTTTATTAGTTAATAGGACAGGAAAAGTTATTATCTTGGATTTGCTCTTTATTTTTTAATTACCACAAAATTAATTATAAATAATTGATAACTCAAGTACAAAAGACGAAGACTTTTTGCTTGCTTGAGGCACGTGTTCGGCCAACCACCAGCTGTACCTCGAGCAAAAGAACTCCAAATATACATAATTATATATCTATAGCTAAAAATCAAGAAAATTAATAGACAAGAGATAAAAATAATATAAAGATTTTTCATACATCCATGATTATGCGGATGTAACATTTGCAGTATTTACATTTAAAAACTGTTGAAGGTATCAGGACTGAGTTTAAGCCTGAAAAAAAATTCAAATGTAGTCATAATTTTTTTTCTTCTAATGATATTAATTAATAAAACTTCTTTTCACGTTAAATATAAGACTTTGATTTATTAATAATTTTAAAAAATCTCATCCGATGTTTTAAATTCGTTTGAGTTGTCGAAAACTTGAATTTTGAAAATTTTGGTACTTTTCGTAGACTTTCTCAGCCAATTCTCAATTAATTAATTTTCAAAATTTCCAGAGATATTTAGTGTATATATCTTCACTAAATAACAGTTCTAGAATTTTGATAAGATAAGTTGAAGTAAATGTTGAATTAAATTACTTATATAAAATTCACAAAAACATGTATTTTCATCAACTTTTTAAACTAAACTTTTAAATTCTCTTTTTTTTTAAAACTAAAACTGTTATTTTGTGAAGATACATAAACTAAATCTCTGGAAATTTCAAGGTCAATTGGTTAAAAATTGGCTGAGAAAGTTTGTGGCAAGTGCCAAAATTTAGAAAATCAAGTTTTTGACTACTCAAAAGAATTTAAAATATTGGTTGAGATTTTTAAAAATTATTCATGGATTAAAGTTTTATATTCAATATATATTCATGTTAATATTAATATATATATATATATATATATATATATATATATGTATAAATTTTTTTATATGTATTTAATAATAATCATATATATTTTAATTATCCATTCAATATATATCAACTCGTGGAATTGAATATTAATAAAATTAAGTTTCAACATAAAGCTAATTAATTAAGTTGAAATTGTATTTTATAAAATAACATAACAATTTATAAGTTATTGATTATAATAATTATGTAAACTTATTATTTATAGGATGAAATAATATTAAATATGTGATTATCATTTTCTTAGGTCATTTAAAATATTATGTAAATTCTATAAATATAAATTATTTAGAGTGAAATATTATGTAACTTCGACAATAAATCCAATCTAATAGAATAATTATGATTTTCAATCATTATATTTAATACAAATTTTAGAGTGATATTTGAAAATATTATTTATTTCCCGCATTCTTAATAAATGTCTTGCAAATCATAAGTAATTTTTCTTTAAAATGTTTACTGTTTTATGGGAAATTTTACTTCTATCTAGACAGATCATAAATATGAATTCATAATTATAGATATAATCAGGAAAATTTATCCATATTTCATATATTTTTCTATCTTTATAATTGATTATTAAAAAAAATTCAATATCAAAAAAATAACTTTTTAAGATAGTATTTTATAAAATGTATGTTAAAAAAATACTAAAACGAATATTTTTATATTATGTTATGATAATTTTTCAAATGAGGTCATTAGATATATTCTAAAAATTAATATATTTTTCTTGATAAAAATATTATTGCTTTAATGAAATTATTAATAAATTCAATCCTCAATGATTATTACATAAATGACAATTCATATGAATACGAACACACGTACAGATGAATATGTAATTAATTTTTCCAACCGTGTAAGTTATGGTTTAGGATATCAATATTTTTTTAACATTATAGCGGTCGGTATCCTAAACCACAACTTACACAGTTGAAATCCGAAAAAACCCTCTAACAATGTCTAACATTCACCGCGAGAGCTTTGAATCTAAACATGGAAAATGTGCTTTTGGTGTTACTGAAATACCGAAAGTATATGCAGTGTTCGATAGAATATTAATACAAAGTATTTTCTAATCACATTTACTTCCAGTTTTTAAATAATTTAAAAACGTATCATTTGTCATAGTCTTCATCACTATCATATTTTACAAAGAATCGTAATTTTAACGTTATGCTTACATTGTAACATGACTTTAGATTTTCCTGAATATATTTACAATAATATTTGCTTAAAACATGTAAATAATTTATGATTAAATTCGAAAACGGCATTCTAGAAATTGAGCTCATAAATTATCAATAAAAAATTTTTTTTATAATAAACATATATATAAAAAATAACATTTGAATAAATAAAAAAGTGCTCATTCTTCGATTTTGGTTTTTGTTGGAATTAGATCCTAAATATGCCTAGAATCATATCTAAAAGGAAAATCTGAGGTGCAAAAACTTGGCGGTCAAAATTACTGGAGGACCACTGTGAATACTTTTTAACTGTCGCACCTTCAAGGAGATCTTATTACTTTTCATTAATAATTTCCATTTTATTACTAATTTTTATTTTTATATTTTATTTCATTTTTTTCTGCAAAATAAGCAGTGATCATATGTTGTTTTTTCTTTTTCCTTGTCCGAATACCTTGGGAAAAAGATAAAAAAAAGGAAAATAAAAAACTTTCTGCTATATTTACTATTCGAGAAATTAATTGCTTGCACGTTGGTCCTCGAGTAAATTTGACCATGAAATTTTTGCATATCAAATTTTCCTTCTGGAAATGATTCTAGGCACATTTAAGATTAAATTCCAATAAAAACAAAAATCAAAGAATGAACACTTTTTTATTTATTCAAATATTATTTTTGTATGTTTTTTAAAAAAAAATTTTTATTTATGATTCATGAGCTTAATTTCTAGAATGCTGTATTAAAATAGAATTATCAATTATTTACATATTTTAAGGAAATATTATTGTAAATATATATTTAGGAAAATCTAAAGTTATGCAACAATGTAAACGTAGCGTTAAAATTAAGATTCTTTGTAAAACATAATAATGATTAAGACTATGATACGTTTTTAAATTATAAGACGGCACTTTAAGTAATTGTGATTAGAAAATACTGTGTATTAATATTCTATGAAAACACTGCATGTACTTTTGGTATTTCAGTAACATTAGAAGTACAATTTCCATGTGAAAAGATTGTATTGAAGAAAATCGAGGCTTAGGTTTTTACAGCAAACAGACTATGGAAGCGGTCTATTATAAATTTCCTGCAACATGGGCTAATATAAAGTATCATAAAATGATTCTAATTTTGAAGATATATTATATATATATATATATATATATATATATATATATACATATATATATACTAGGGGGCGAGCGCGCGAACCCCCATCTTGCTTTTATAACTTTAAAAAAATATACAAGAATTTGCAATTTTTTTAATAACTTTTATTTAAAATTTACTGAATAATTTTAATTATTCAAAAGTTTTCTTCAGGTAAATCTTCGATGATCTTTTAATAAATTTATTTATGTACACGAATTGCTAAAAATGTATTTGCAAAAAAAAAACTATTATTTTTGTACGTGGATTATTAAATGAAAAGAATACCTACATTGACTGTAACATAATGAATTAAAAAATAGTCTATAAATCTATCAATAAAAACATTGTTCTTTCTCGTTTTTTTATCAATGTTTTAAAATTTAAGGCAGAAATAAAGAGATATTTAAAACATTTATGGATTAAGGATAAAACATTTGGAAAACTGTAAAGTTGGTGTTCTTTTACAAAATTGAATAAAAATTAAATTAAATTTATAAAGACTATATTCAAGTGTTTAGTTTTGATTTAACAAAATTTAAATTTAATCATTTAGTTATTATACCTCAATTTACCTTTTCCACAATGATATTTTGAATCCTATGCTTTAAATAAATCATAAAATTAATAATTATTTTATATGATCAAACTTTACAATGGTTACAGGATAATTAGCTATTTGTAAAAAAGATATTATTGCTTATTTTTCATCTATTATTAATCTTAAACTTATATGTCATGATATATCGTTATATACAAAACTTAAAATTAGCTATTACCAAGTTCACTACAAGCTTAAATTCAGCTTTATTCAGCTAATTTTCAGCTATTTCAAAGCTTGAATTTAGCTTAATTCAGTTATTTCCAAGCTAATTACAAGTTTGAATCCAGCTCAATTTAACACTGTCATGTAGTTCCAAAAATGAGGGGCATATTTCTGACGGCGATAGCAACGACAGCGGCAATATACTTTAAATAGTATAGAGAGAATATAATATAAATAGATTTAAAATGCTGCTAAAATCAAGTTGAAATTGAACCAAAATTTACCTAAAATTTCTTAAAATTAATATAAACTTGTGACGTGAAAAATACCACGTAACAATAAAAATTTTTTTTTTGTCAAAATAAAAATTTTTTTACCGTCGGCACACATCACCGACCACTCATGGGCCCGAACGCATATGAGATTTTTTTAAATTAATTTCCTTGATTTTTTTTTTTGAACGATATCACGACGACGACACATGTATAGAGGACGCGCACGGCGGCCATTACTACTACATCGAGAGCCCCTGTATATGAACGCCGGTGCTGCTGTAACAGCCTATTAAGCGAGAGCCTACCTGCTAATACATGTGAGCAACCGCGCGTGCGCTAAGAGTCATGTTACCATGAAGAAGACGTAGAAGAGAGAAGAATAAGAAATAGATAAGGAGTAAGAGAGATGGGGAGATCCGCAAGCTGGCAGAGCGAATCTAAAGTGCTAGCGCGTCGATCTCTCGTGCATTAAGCGAAGAAAGAGAAAGGAGAAAATCAAGAAAGATGGAAAGAAAGCGTTGAGAAGGGACCGTCACGATCCTTTTCTCTTAGTTGAGCCTGTATACCGTGCATATACGTACACGTATGTATATGTATGTGTAATATCAGTATGTGTAGACGGTGACGACTAATCTGCGCATAAGAAGACAGAAAAGGACAGCAAATAAAGAGAGAATAAAGAGAATAAAATATTAACGAAGAGAAAGAATAAAAATTGCATTAACTAGTATGAAGAAAATTAGATTAACACGTGTTGCAAATCTGTAAACGCACAAGTTAGTTTAAACAAATTGTAGTATGAAGTATACGCACATTAAGCGTAAATGTGTGTTCGTTACAAGGAAGTAAGAAAAGACCAATGAGAATCATAGCATAAGAATTCAAGAGTAGTAATTGAGAGTAAAAGAAATTAAACGAAGACAGAAGATAACAAGAAGACAAAAAGACGCGGAGATGAAGGAAGTAGCCTTTTAAGAAGAAAGCATTTACTGCTGGTCTTTGCACTGGGTCGCACGCGATTCGATGATCGTCCTCGTGCCGCACCAGAACTTCTTTACAATTCGCTGCAAAGTAGAACTTAGTTTTTTTCTTGTCATCTGGAATATTCGAGAGCGGAACTTATTCGACCGAGAGAGAGTTTGCAGCTGAGTTATGAGGAGAGAAAACCTGGTAAAGACGAGACAGAAATCACCTCCAACGTCGCTGGTAGCGACCATAAGAAGACCCAGAAGAAAAGACTAAGCGAGCGGCCATCATCGCCAGCGCCAGCCTCCGCAGCCTTTACAACATCATCATCGTCGACTATATCGACCTGGGAGACTACAGAATTCAGCAACGGTGAGTGGGCTGCGCCCAGACCTTTCGCTCATTTCCTTTGTAAATCAACGGCTCTCACCGATTGATTGTAAAGTCAGTGAAGTGGTTTTGCGACAAATTCTTTGTAGTGCGCGAAGTGACGTAGTTAAAAATTTCTTTTCTTTGTGTTAAATTTTGTTTGTATTAAAATTTGGTAAATTGTCGTAAAGAAACTTAAAATTTCTTGTTGAGCGTGAGAGAAAGAGTAAATGTAAAATTTCGATTGATTTATTAAGTTTAACTTAACGTGCGTTTAAAAAAAATTTTTCCCATGTGTGAATCTTGACTAGTAGTAAAGCGTAATAGAATTAAAAATTTTTTTTGTTGTAATTAAATTAAAAATTAAGGTTAGACTGTGAGTGCTGGAGTGTGTAAATTACGTGAACACGTGTTGCCAAAAATAAAATTTAGACCGGTGAGACGCGTTAAGTGCCGGTTGAACGAATAATTACTAGATAGAGACGGAATGAAATTCTTTTTTTTTGTGTTCGTACGTAGTGGAAATTAGAAAAATTCGTTTCTGGTAACACGTGGGCGCGTATTGAGCGCTAAGAGTGAAAGAGAGAGAGAGAGACACGAAGCGAGCCAAATGGCCACCGGAAGACCGTCATTTTAGATTGAAAATTTTCTCATTTATTACACAAATAAAGACTTTAAGTGAATCGATTTTTTTTATTGCTGTAATTAGAATAACGGTTAAAATTGAAATTTTTTCTATTAGATTAAACTTATAAAGAGTAATTTATAATTTCCTTTGTGTGTGTGGAATATGAGAGTGCACGACTAGGTAAAAAACAAAATAATTTTGTTATGATTGAATAAAATAAGTGATTTTCTTAAACATAAATCTGAGTAAATTCAAATAAAAGTTTTTTTTGTGTGTGTTCCCCCTCCTCTTTCAGGCAAGAATTCTGCTTGAATAGAGCCACCTCCCGATCCAAGGCAGCTTGAGATTCGTGCTTACTGCTAGCTAGTTGGTGGTGTATCTGGCGCCCTTAACACAAATAAATTATTTTGATACACCGATTTTACCTGTGAGAATCGGCTCACGAGTAGATAAATATATTTATTTAAAAGTATAGAATATTAAATTTATTGAAATTCTTACATTGCAAACTAGCAAAAAATACCTCGCTCCTAACGTCGCTCGGTTGAATTTTCATATATGATATTATTATGTATAAAATAGCCAATTTTAAAATAAAAAAGAATTGCCGCAACTTATGAATTTTGATATTGTAGTTTTGTACTAAATTAAATTTTTATATTTTTATAAAAAAGAATAATTAGAGTTACAATACACATCAAAATTGTTTAAATGCAAATTATATCATGATGAATTAAGAATTTGTTCTACTAACTTGCATTAGAATCAATAAAAAAATATAATAGGAATTCATTCTTTTTAATCACGTGTTTCAATAACGAACCATGAAATAATCGAAAACAGTATTTGACGTTTACTAGGACTAACAACTGCACGGAGAAAGGAAAGTATTATTAAAATAGGTTCTAAATCAAGTATATCTAATTTATGTACTAAGGTACTTAAAAAAAGAGTGGCGATATAATTTTAATTAGTACTATAGCTTGAATTTTAGGGACCAATGTTGGTACTATTATATTATGAAGTAAGAGCATAAATTTGCGATGCTTACTGTCTTTTTTTTGGTACTAAGACTGATATTTCACCTACTCGATTCAAGAGTAATATTTCGCAGAAAATGTAATTATTTATCTCTTTTCGGTCGGCTTTTCCTGTAACTAAAACGATACATGATTATCTTCCATATTCCGTTTTAAAATAGTTACTTTTGAGTTTTAAATTAATTATTAGTAATTCAAAATTGATATATATATTATATGATTTACATTATATTTATCAACTGTTGAAAATTGTTACACAATTTAATGAGTTTTACGTTAATAGGTATTAATTATATTGAAGTTTTCCGCTCCAAACGTCGCTCGGTTGAATTTTCTTTTATTATATTATTATGTATAAATGATTAATTTTAAGTTAATAGGACTTAATTAATTTAAGTTAATTTTAAGTACTAAATAAAAATGAAAATAATTGATGAAACATAATATAAATATATATATACACATGTGCTTAAAGTAAAAAAGCGTATAATTTATTCCCTCAAGTGACTATTTCTCACTCTACTTCCATAAGAAAAACAAAGATTTGATATAAATAAACTGAGAACTGGGAACTGAGTCACAACTATAATTTTCAGACCTTAATATAAGACCATGAATTTGATTTATAAAATTAATTTTTCGTGAAACATGCATAAAAATTTGGTGTTCATTTCTAATAAAAATATCTTCACAAATGTATTTTTAGGCACAACCGCTATACGGAAGTGCCTTATATTTTCGAAATCGCGAAAAATGTAACCCTTTAAAATATGTTATTTCATGATGAAAAACTTATTTTAATAGCAAAATAAGACTATTACGAGGCTTCCTTAAAATGTATGTATGGATGTAAGTGTTTGAGAAATCAAGTTTATGAATTTTCTCGACGAATTTTTATCCGATCTGAATAATTTGAACAGGAAATTTTTTTAAATAATAACATAAGTAAACGTTCTTATTTTGAAAAAAATCGTTGAAAGCGTTTTTAAATAGGCGCCTTTTAAATGGTCAAAAAATGGATTTTTGGTGATAACTTGAAAAATACGATTTTTTTAAAAAAAGTATATTAGATTAAAGTTATAGAATATAAAGAAATAAATGATTTTTATGATATACATTTTTCTCTTAAGTTAATATTTTTCAAATTGTTCATGAAAAATGTTAAAACTAAAGGCTTTTTAATGATTTTTGTATTATACATTTTTCTCTAAAATTAATATTCTCCAAATTGTTCATGAAAAATGTTAAAATTGAAGCCTTTTCAATGATAATTTGATAAATATTATTTAAAAAAATATAGATATATATATATATATATTACTAAAAAGATATATCTTATTTTTTTCTATAAATTTAATTTCATATACTTTTTTTCGAAATCTTTTACCCATGTTGTTCAATATTTTAAAGATATCAAAATTTCATTACATTCCAACAGAAAAAAAAATTTTTTTCGAAATCAATTTTTTATTATATATTATTATGATTTGACCAAAAAGGAACATTTTTTCTCTCTGACAAATTTTTCTAATCCTCTTAAATTCAGAGATATTCATACATCAAAAAAAACCTTATTTTTAAATATAAAATCTTATAACTCTGGTTTAAAAGGTCGAATCTAGACGTTCGACATTGCATTTTCATCGTTGAAATATAAGCTTTAAAATCTATTTGGTTTTGTATTAATGTAACGATTTCTACTAAAATTGAACACTATTTTACAAAGTCAAAACAAAGTTAAAAAAAATTTCTTTTTAAACAAAGATAAGAGATACGAAAAAAATGTTTTTTTATATATCAAACCAATAGTTTTTGAAAGAATTTTCAACAATCTTTCGAATTCCGTTGGAATTTTTAGGCTACGACCATTTTCTCCAGAGTTATAAAATTTTTTAGATAAGTCGATTTTAGACGAAGAGGGGCAAAAGTATCTCGGCGGCAATGTATATATATATATATATATATATATATAAAAATAATATAACGATAAAAAATGGTTATATATATATATATATATATATATATATATATATATATATATATATTGTGAAAATAATATAACGATAAAAAATGGTTATATATATATATATATATATATATATATATATATATGATCATATCTCCACAACTTTTAATCTTTTGGTGATATGTCATTTTACAGCTGTCACTGGGTAGCGAATGATGCACACTATTCAAACTAGGTTCACACCTTTTGTACAATCTTGTTCCTCTATTTTTTATGTATATAGTGAATGTGCCACCAATGCTCCAGTAGATATTTCTATAAAACGTAAATTTTTACATGGATAAAAGTTCGGAAATTTTATCCATGTAAAAATTTTCGTTTTATAGAAATATCTACTGAAGCATTGGTGGCACATTCACCATATACATAAAAAATAGAGGAACAAGATTGTACAAAAGATGTAAACCTAGTTTGAATAGTGTGCATTATTCGCTACCCAGTAACAGCAGTAAAATGACTTTTCAAAAACATTATAAAAATATTAAAAGTTGTGGAGATATGCTCATATATATATATATATAAATGTATAATTGCCGAAAATAACCATTTTTTATCGTTATATTATTTTTACAAATTTTATTATTATCTATTTATCATATAACAATTAATTTATAGCATTTTTCATAATTTCTTTTATTTTTCAGCTTTTTAAGTAAAAAGGCAGTAAGTTAAATTAGTTAATAGAAAAGCAATTCTTTTGTGAATATTTTTGAAAAATGTTCATTAAAAATGAATTAAAATTCTGAATAAAATTAAAATTTTCAATAATGGTTTTGACTGAGAAAGATAATTTAATTGTTAAGAGACAGGGATTGTATAGTTGAATTGCTTTCATGTTAACTGATATTCATGTACTAGAATTTAATAATGTTTCAAAATGGTACACCTTATTCAACATGCAATTAACTTCACTAATTCAAATACCATAATACATTAATTCAGAATCGATTGATGGAGAATTAATACAGTTATTATTTTCCGGAAATTTAGAAAAGGGTCACCGGATTTGTGTGTATTATAATAATAAGGTGATTCATGTATATGACAGTTTAAATCTTAAATATCTACAAGGGAAGCATATTAAACAATTGTAACAGCAATTATAATATTAAGTATTGCAACAGCAATTGTTTTTGCTGTTGCAATACTTTATAATTTAGTCCATGTTGTTTAAGATATGATGTTTCTCGAATGCGATTACGTTTATCAAGAATTTTTAAAATGCAACAAATAAGAATGTTTCCAGTCTTACAAAATTATAATAATGCAAATATTAATTACGATAATCCACCGGACATGATAAGGAGGAGTTTTTGTCATGAGCATCGTCTAAATCAAATACCATCAAATTTAGATTTCGCCGAGCTTGAACTATTAGAAAAAAACTCACAAACGCATTTATTAGCAGAACGAAAGGAGATCATGAAAATGTATCGTAAACAAAAGAATTCGAATCATGAAACGATTCTAATGGAAATTGACGATGACATTTCAGATACAAATTTTTTAAAACCAGATAATGATATAATGGGACTCGATGATATCCACTTAAATTATAACGATAATAAAATTAGGACATTTGAGATTAAATTAAATGAAGAAAAAAAAGAATCAAAAGAAATAGATGAAAAAGAAGCTTTATTCGTAACAGGACTTAAGAGCATGACAAAGCTGCCCGCCTTCTAATAATATTTCCAATCCTAACTTACACCGAAAAAAATCCGTTACGCCAATGGTTCCATACCTCCTACAACTATTATTGTTCGCGAGGTTAAAACTACAGCGGTCTAAAATATGTGACGCACATTATTAGATAGGTATAGTAACAGAGTAGTTCACTGTAAATACTGCAATAGTTCGAGCGCTGAACGTTGGCTGTTGGGGGTAAATGAAATACGATCCGTCAAAACACACGAACGCGCGTGATTCCAGACTCGAATGATATAGCGTCGATGAGGTTTTACTAAAGCCTCATCGACGCTAATATCATTCGAGTCTGGAATCACGCGCGTTCGTGTGTTTTGACGGATCGTATTTCATTTACCCCCAACAGCCAACGTTCAGCGCTCGAACTATTGCAGTATTTACAGTGAACTACTCTGTTACTATACCTATCTAATAATGTGCGTCGCATATTTTAGACCGCTGTAGTTCCAACCTCGCGAACAATAACAGTTGTAGGAGGTATGGAACCATTGGCGTAACGGATTTTTTTCGGTGTATGAATAAACGATGCGTTTAATCGAGTTTTTTTGCTACAAAGTAAAAATTTGTAAGATTGAACTCTAGTGAGAACAACTCAAGAAATCCACCAAAATATTATACATATAAAGTTATAATAAAAACTTTCGATGTATCGTATTTTATGGTTAGGTTTATCGAGTTGGATATCTAATTTCCAATCCAAGCTCATTAAAAAATAACAAGTCCAAATGATTTTTTATTTTAACAAAAATTATTTTATTAATATAGCTTTAGTGCGGACAAGTCATTATATTTGTTTAATTAATAAATTTAAAAAGATATTGATGAAATGAAAAAAGCAAAACTCGATTGCTGCAGCTCCGACATCCTGTTAATAGGAAAATGGTGACAGAACAATCACATAAATATAAAAAAATTTCAGAAAAAGACATTATTATGGAAATGCAAGAAAAAAAAAGTAATGATAAATTAGAACTAAGACGCGTTCAAGAAACTTTACGAAAGAAAAAAACTTAAATGAAAATGAAAAAAGGACAACCAAATAAATATAAACAGAAATTAGAAAATACTAAGATAACAAAATAGCAATTCAAGAAAACAATGAGTACTAATAAATTTGAACAAATACGTGCGAATGAGACTTTACGCAAGAAAGAGGCTTATATGAAAATTAAAGAAAAACAACCGAAAAAATATGAAAAAAAATTAGAAAATACCAAGATAACAAAATTGAAATTAAAGGAAACAATGGGTACTGATAAATTGGAACAAATACGTGCGAATGAGGCTTTACATAAGAAAGAAGCTTATATGAAAATCAAAGAAAAAATTCTAAATGAATATGAAGAGAAATTAAAAAATACTAACTAGGAGAGTGTCACATCTCCGGATCACGGATTTTGCTCAAACTTCGAAATAAGTTTTGACATGATAAAATATGGGAAAAGCTAAAGTTATAGTCACAAACACTCAATATTTCCCTAGTTACAGGCAGTTAAAGAAAATCATTAAAAAAGTTACTAGATTTTTAAACACATATAGTTCTTTAGCGTTAAAAGCTAGAAGCTTAAAACTTTTTTAAAATTAAAGCTGAGCTCAAATCCTTTCGAAACAGTAGTTACAGCATATCAAAATATTATTTTTTCCCAAAGTTAGAGCGTAATAAGGATTGGACCTGAATTTTCTTTTCGAAATATTAATTAATAATAAAAGCTAAAATTAGGTCCAATGTTTTAATAAATTTATTAAAAATTCAATTAAATTTAGTTTATCATGGCAAAATTTTAAGCAAATGAAGTTAAATGAAAATCTGTGAGTTTCGGATAGTGATAATAATTTTAAACAATGGTTATTAGATATCGGAGAAGGAAAATGCCGCAATGTTCTTGAAGATGATAATGAACTAAATGCTATACCAGATAATTTTATCATTAAAGAAAATCTTGTCGAAGAAATATTCGGAAAAACAATAAAAATAAACAATACGAATCTAACGGAAAAACTTATTTTGGCTCTTAAAAATAATGATGATACTGAAATCAATAACAATTTTTTGAATTAAATGAAAGGAAACCATGTTGAATATTTATGTTTTGATACAGCTGAAGATGACAACAAACAAAATTTAAATATTATGTTACCTACAAAATTTTTAAATAAGTTAACTCCTAATGGACTTCCACCACATAAATTACATTTAAAAGTAGGAGTTATAGTGATACTCTTAAGAAATTTAAATGTCAATAAAGGACTTTATAATGGAACAAGGTTGATAGTGAAAAAATTGCCTAAATATTCCATTCAAGCGGAATTATCAACTGATCAAAACAAAGGTAAGTTAGTTTTCATTCCAAGAATAAGTTTATCTCCATCTACGAAAAAAATTCCATTCAATATGCAACAAAAACAGTTTCCTATAAGATGAGGGTTTGCAATGACTATTAATAAATCACAAGGACAATCTTATAAAGAAGTTGGTGTTTATTTACCGTCACCAGTTTTCAGTCATGGGCAATTATATGTTGCTCTTTCAAGGACGAAATTTAAAAATAATTTAAAATTATTCTTAGGTGACCACGCTATTGTCAACGGAGAAAATAAAAATGATCAGAACACAATATATAAAAAGAACATTGTTTATAGAGAGATATTATAAAGAATATGTCAAGAGATGTTGTGTATGTTGTTGTGTAATAGTTAAGAAGAGGCCGAACTATCTGTCTCTGTCTAATAGCGTTTTTCATTATTTATATAAACACTATCCTTTATAACAAGAAAAAAATAGCAGCCCCCATTAGATATTAGTATAATTAGTAAATTTTGTAATAACAATAAAATTTTTTACCGCATAGTTTTTGACTAATTAGAGACCTACTAGCATTCTAGAATATAACCTATCTTTTTTTGGTAGGTCTCTAATTATTCAAAAACTACGCAGTAAAAAAATTTGTTTGATATTACAAAATTTACTTATTCTACTAATATCTAGCGGGGGCTGCTATTTTTTTCTTGTTATACCGGATAATGTTTACATAAATGATGAAAAACGCTATCAAACAAAGACAGATAGTTTGGCCCCTTCTCAAGCTCGAAATATAATAAAAAATATAATATTTACTAAAATATATATATATATATATATATATATATATATATATATATATATATATGATAACAACTAACGCTTTCAAACTAGTTTATATGATGTCGAATCAGCTATAGAGGATGCGCTGTTAAATCAGCTGCATGTGGGGATGCGCTGTTGAATCTGCTGCATATTGGGATGCGCTGTTAAATTGGCTGCATATTGGGATGCGCTGTTTAATCGGCTGCATATTGGCTGCATATTTATAGAGCTAAATAGAAATAAGGCCTAAGAAAATATAAGGCCCAAAAAAATATTAAGCCCAAAAAATATAGAGACCAAAAAAATATTGGGTTCAAAAAATTATTGGGTCCAAAAAAATATAGGGCGCAAGAAAATATAAGGCCCAAAAAATATAGAGACGAAAAAATAATTGGGCCAAAAAAAAAGGCCCAAGAAAATATAAGACCCAAAAAAATATAAAGCTCAAAAAATATAGAGACCAAAAAAATATTGGGCCCAAAAAAATATTGAGTCCAAAAAAATATAAGGTGCAAGAAAATATGAGGCCCAAAAAAAATAAAGCCCAAAAAAATATAGAGCCAAAAAAAATATTGGACCCAAAAAAATATAAGACCCAAAAAAATAAGGCTCAAAAAAATAAAGAGCCCAAGAAAATATAATGATGAAAAAAAAGAAGGGCCCAAAAAATGGGCATTGAATAAAAATATAGGGCCTAAAATAATATAAGATCCAAAAAAATATGGCCCAAAAAGAAGCTTGTGACTAATGAGTACTAATTATATAAAGCCCAATGAAAAATTGCTAATTTCATTACCAAAAGATTAGACCCTTTTAAAAATACGGAGAACCGAAGAACCGGAGAACTGGAGAATCGGAGAACCGGAGAAACGGAAAAAAAGTGGTTTCACTTTAATATAATATAAAATTTTAGCTGACTTCTATCTAAATTTTAGCTAATTTTCATCTAAATTTTGTATAAATTTAGCTAATTTTAATATTAAATTTAGCTAACTTTTGATTTAAAGTAGCTAACTTTTATATAATTTTATCTAACTTTAGCTAATTTTAAGCTAACTTTAAGCTAACTCTTAGCTAACTTTTAGCTAATTTTAAGCTGAATTTCAGCTAAATTCTAGCTAGCTAGGGACACATCCAATTCTTATACACGGTCGCGTTGGCGAAATCTTATTATAATATATATCTATGTATATATATATATATATATATATATATATATATATATATATATATATGTATATGTATACTAGGGGGCAAGCGCGCCAACTCCCATCTTACTTTTATATTTTTAAAAAAATATCTAAGTATTTGCAATTTTTTAAATAACTTTTATTTAAAATTTACTAAATAATTTCAATCATTCAAAAGTTTTCTTGAGGCAAATCTTCAATGATCTTTTAATCAATTTATTCATCTACACGAATTGCTAAAAATGTATTTGCAGAAAAAATAATTATTAATTTATACGTAGATTATTTAATAAAAGAATACCTACGTTGACTGTAACATAATGAATATAAAAATAGTCTATAAATCTATCAATCAAACATTGTTTTTTTCTTGTTTTTTTATCTATAATGTTTTAAAATGTAAGGCAGTAATAAAAAGATATTTAAAACATTTTTGGATTTAGGATAAAAAATTTAGAAAACCATGATGTCGGTGTTCTTTTACAAAATTAAATGAAAATTTAATTTAATTTATAAAGACTATATTCAAGCGTTTTATTTTGATTTAACAAAATTTTAATCATATGGTTATTATACTTCAATTCAGCTTTTCCAAAATTATATTTTCAACCCTATACTTTAAATAAAATCATAAAATTAATAATTATTTTATATGATCAAATTTTGCAATAATTACAGGATAATTAGCTAATTGTTGAAAAGATATTATTACCTTTTTTTTATCTATTATTAATCTTAAACTTATATGTTATGATATATCGTTATAAACAATACTTAAAATGAGCTATTATCAAGTTCACTACAAGCACTAAATAGATCTAAAGTGCAGCTAAAATCCAACTGAAATTAAACCAAAATTTACCTGAAATTGCTTAAAATTAATATAAATTCTAGCTCACTTTTATCTAAATTTCAGTTAATTTTCATCTAAATTTTGCATAAATTAAGCTAATTTGAATATTAAATTTAGCTAACTTTTGATTTAATGTAGCTAACTTTTATATAATTTTATCTAACTTCAGCTAACTTCAAGCTAACTTTAAGCTTACTTTTAGCTGACTTTCAGCTCAATTTCAGCTAGATTTTAGCTAAATTCTAGCTAGCTAGGGACAGATCTAATTCTTATGCATGGCGGCGGCGGCGGCGGCGGCGTTGGTGTCGGCGAAATCTTTTTATAATATAGATATATATATATATATATATATATATATATATATATAATATATTTAGTTTTTACTAAAGTTACGTACAGTGAATTATATTTTGAAACTGCTCCTAATAATTTATCTGCATAATTAGAATCATTTTACGATATTTTATACTCGCTCATGCTGGAGAAAAATCAAAGAGGGCTGCTTTAATAGCCTGTTCATTTTAAAAACTTGAGTCTCGATTTTATTCAATATAATCTTTTACATGAAAAACGTAGACAGAGTTAGAGGGTTTTTTCCGGATTTCAACCGTGTAAGTTGTGGTTTAGGATATCAACGTTTTGTGAACATTACAACGGTGAGTATCCTAAAACGCAACTTACGTGATCGAAATCCGAAAAAATCCTCTGACAATGTCTAAAAAACATACATATATATAAAATAACATTTGGATAAATAAAAAAGTGCTTATTCTTTGATTTAGGTTTTTGTTGAAATTGGATCCTGAATGTGCCTAGAATCATATCCAAAAAAAAATCTAAGGTGCAGAAACTTGACGGTCAAAATTATTCGAGGACCACCGAGTATAGCGTTGAAATTTATTTTGATGAAAATGTTATTCGATTAACATTTTCAGTTGTGTTTTAATACTCAATATTTTTTTCGTGTTTTAATAATTCTTCATTAATATTACGAATTCATTCATAAATTATAATATCAATGATATGGAAATAAAAAAACAAATATAAAATTGAATATAATATAACCTTACTTGTGATACATACACTTTGTAATATCAGGGAGCGCGGTAGCGCTCCTTACGGCAAGTTAGCGCTACGGCTTTCCCTATTTACTTTGAATTTGTGATGTTCAAAGATTAAAACTTTGAGTAAATGATTATGTTTCAATATTTACATATTAGTTGATTACAAGTGTACATGATATGATTTAATATTTTATCTTACAACAAAAACATATGCCCAAAAGTCAAGTTTTCATGATTTTCTTATATTATTACAGGTTAGTCTGTTAATTTATTTTCTATATCGGGTTGTTTCAGATTTCCGGCGGATGTCGGAGAACGACGGAGAGTTTTTCCTCTGACGTGAGAGAAAGAGACAGAATACGAATTGTGCGATTGCTTATAAGTAAGAGAGAGAAAGAGAGTATGATAGTGAAAAAAAGAAAGAGAATATGAGTTATATCTTTCAATAATGAACGCATGTATTCAGGCGAATGCTTTCAGAACATGCTAAATGTATAAAGACATCGCGTAAATAAGCAATATAAGAATTTAGTGTCTCGTTCTATATAGCTGACAAGCTGCCGCAAAATCACGGGCGTTCATGTAATCAGTTCGCGCGTGCGCAGTAAAGCGTCCCGTACATAAAATTCAACAGTTGAAGGCGGGGAAATTCAAAAGTCGGTAATACCGATTTGGCATTTAAAAATGAAAACAACAACAAATGAAAGAGTAATATTTGCATATTTTAAAACATTCTTGATTAATTAATTAGTTTTTCATACGATATTTAGACAAAATAAGTTTTATAATAGTTGATTAATTTGAAAGTGTGGAAGAAAATAAGATTAAAATTTTTTCGAAAACAAATATTTTATAATAATAATTAATATATAAAAATTAGGTTGATACAATTAGCTATAAAATTAGTGTTATTATATTAAAGTATCAGATTATCGGTAAAGTTAATAAATTTATTGAGATAAGAATTTTCGACTTTGAAAAAGTTGTGATATCTCCACAAAAAACCTTTAAAAAAGTAGAATTACGGCAAGTTAGCTTTAAAAAAAAATTTTTCCACTATCTCAAAAATAAAAAATATTTTGTCAAAAATTTAAACTAATTTAATACGATCAACTATAAAAAAATCTATTATATCTCTAAAAAAAGGCTTTAACATTATAGATAATACAAAAGTGGGAATTTAATTATAACAAAAATACACTTGAAAAAATACTAAAATCAATAATGCGTGGTCAAGTTTTAATATGATTTAAAATAATACTAACAAAGGATATTGTACCTATATTTTGATGATAATAATAAATCAATAAAAAATTCCTTTGTTAGAAGTAAAGTGTAAAAAAAGCCATCTAAAATGTTATTGAAAATATAAAACTATCTTCAACAAAATTTAAAAAAATAATAAGTAATTAACGTAAAAGTAAGAATAAAAGTAATATTACAGCTATAAACTTGCCAGGCCCACTTTACAAAATTTATAGTAGAGGCACGTTCTTAACATTCTAAACAATTTATTGCGATGCTAAAAGATAATATAAAGATAAAAATAAAGACGAAAACTGCATAATACGATTATCTATGACTTTATTGGATGGCTAATCGTATTAAGCACCTTTCGTCTTTACTTTTACCCTTACATTGTCTTTCATCACTGCAAAGAATTCTTTAGAATGTTAAGAATATGCCTCTACTATAAATTTTAGCCATGAACGGTTAAATTATTATTAAAATTTACAGTTCGAATGTAGATAAGGTAGAACTCTATCCCGGTATGAGAATCCCCCTTAGGTTCGAAATAATGCGTGATACTTACGGTCACCTATAAAGTCGAGCTTAATTTTCGACTTTTATGAATCCTGCCTTACAATTTACTTACGATTTAGGACATTCTTTACTTTTTTCCCTAGGTGAAAAATATACTATTTAATGTGAAATATTCTTGGAAACAAAGCTTAAGTTTTCTATTTTATTTAATGTTCCTGGTTCTATTCTGTCGCAGTTTCGGGCGCGATCGATCGCGTGCTCACGTGGAGTGGGGGAGCTCGCGCACCTTTGCTCGTAGGACGCCATTGTTCTCTCCCGTATAAGAGGCCCCGCGTGGAGTTCTATCAGTTCAGTTCATCGTGGGCTGGCGAACAGCCAGCACTCAACTATCGGTGTCCATTTAATTTCTTATAGTTAACCTTGTGTTCTTTTGTTCTGATCATTTTGATAGTTGTAATAAATAAATTTGTGAGTTATTAATAAACAATAAAGAAATAAGTTAAAACTTAAAGAGTGAGAATCATTTGTGCATATAAGTGTATCCATTGACTCCCAGTGAATGTCGGCGTTTTTTTGGTCTTGGTGAAAGGGACGCCTTCTGATTCCAACAAATGATCCTTCGAGTCGTATCTAGCTGAGTGGTAAGATTGACTTAATTACAAGGTTTTTTTTGTAGCCATCGCTGAAAGATTAAGCATGTGAAAATAACAGGCTCTTACTGCCTCCCACAATACAAACGTGAAAAAGGAAAAGTGAAAAAGGCGGGAAAGTGAATTAGGCGGGAAAGTGGAAAAGGCGGGAAAGTGAAAAAGGCGGGTAAGTGAAAAAGGCTCAAATAGTGAAACAGGCGGGAAAAGTGAAAAAAACCAAGTGAGGTTCAATGCATGACTGAGACAGCGTGACCTGCGCTTGGAACTGAACATTTGAATTTGCGATAACTCTTGTGAACATAAATATGAAAATCTCGCTCGACGGCTGAGTTCGAGAGTGAGAACCTTCGTTGAGAGAGCAAACAGAGGAGAGACTGCCTGAGCGTCGCTCGTGCGAAGTCTGCAAAGGGCGGGAACCTTCATAGGGACAAAGGGCTGAACCGAAAGCGCACCATTGAAGTCTGTTCATTGGAGACGTCAACTGTTTCATCGTGAACGCCTTGCTGTTTCGACATACGCACAACCATCGAAGGACTAGTCACCACCCAGCTGGCTCTCCTAAAGGTGATCCGAAGCTTCACCACCACTGTGACCACACTCCCGGACGATCAGTGGACCATGGGATTGGTACAGATACGACTGGAGCTTCTGAACTCCTATTGGACCGACTTCCAAGCCAACCATCTGAACCTTCTTCAAGGCAACTTGAGCGACGACGCCGGCTATGACAAGGCTGAGGTCTACGCTGAGATCGAACATATCTACATTGAATCACAGTCAAAAATGTACAACGTTCAAGAGCGACTGGGTTCGGCACCAACCGGGGCTCGATCCTGATCAAGAGATGAACCTCAACCACAATCGGGATCCATCAGCACGCGCCTACCTCGGATGAACGTTCCGACATTCTCAGGATGGAGGCAAGATTGGGAGGTCTTTCGAGACGCTTTTCGAGCTCTTATTCACGATGATGCGCATCTCAACGATGTGCAAAGGCTCTTCTACCTCAAGTCATACGTGAGTGGTGAAGCGAAGCTGGCAGTGGACTCCTTACCGATAACTGGGTCGAACTATGCAACGGCCTGGGATATGCTCGTGGCCCGATATGAACATCCACGACTTCTCGTCCAGGACCACATCAATGCCCTTCTCAATCTTCGACCGATAAAGGACGAGAGCGCATCAGAGCTACAACACCTCTGCGATACCCTTGAACGCCATCGTAAACAACTTGAGGCTCTGAAGCGACCCGTAACGTACTGGGACGACTGGTTCCTCTCGATCGCTGCGAATTGCATGGATTCGTTGACCCGACGCGCTTGGGAGGAGGAAATGGAAAAGGTGAGCATCGACCCTCGTACACAAGGGCAGACAATGCCGACATTCAAGACCTTGATAGAATTTATGAGCCGCCGAAGTCGGACAATCAGCTCCATGGACAACAATAAGCACAATCACGGATCCCACACGAGATCGTCCGCCTCAGCAAATCCACCTTCAGTCAGAACTCGTGGATTTCAGTCCCTCACAATCAAAGAAGGTGAAGACTGTGGATGTTGTGGAGGACTGCATTATATTGGACACTGAGAAATTCGGTAGACTGGATCCACAACGTCGCCGAGATATCGTTAGCAAGTCAAGGTTGTGCTTCAATTGCCTGAAAACTAGCCATGTTGCTAGAAACTGTCCGTCTCAGCGAAGCTGTTCAATCTGCGGGGCATTACATCATTTGCTCCTACACGAGGAAAATCGCAAGCAAAGGACCGAGAGAAACCCCGATTCAACTCCTTCAAAACGCCTTAAGATTGGGAATCATCGGAACCATCAGCACGCTCCAACTACCAATCAGCAGACCACTCCTGACTAACCATTCTGCCCACCGCTGTGTTGCAAATAGGCAGTACTCGAGGCCACTTTACTGCAGCTCGGGTCTTGCTCGACTCGTGCTCCGAGGTAACCCTTACGTCGATGGCATTTGTCCACAAGACGAGGGCCCTCTTGGAGAGATCTAACACAAATTTAAGCGGCATCGGTGGATCGTATCTGGATCGAGCGCTCTTGAAAACTGAACTTCAATTATCCCTTCCAGGCTTGTCAACTCCTATCCCGTTTGAGGCTTATTGTTTGAGACACCTTGGACTGTCAACTCCAACAGTTCCACCGTCACCTACTACCCGTGATCAATGGAAGAATTTGAATCTAGCCGACAAAGGGTTCGACCTACCTGGACCTGTCGACCTACTCATTGGCGTTAACTTATTACCAGCGCTTCTGCGTTCCGGCTTGATTCGAAAGGCAGATCTCATAGCGCAACAAACGGCAGTAAGATGGACCATCTTTGGTAGAACAACTCCAAACTCCGCATCCCCCATCAACTCTTGCAGTGCCCTACTAACTGAAACAGAGCCCTGGTGGCATCGACAACTAATGAATCGAATTCAGCAATTTTGGGAAATGGAGAACCTCTCGAGCGTGGTATGGCTTGCATCGGAAGTCCAGCTATGTGAAAAGAGATTCAGTGAGCACTGTCGAACTTCGGAAGGTCGATACATCGTGCGATTGCCGACCAGAGGTAACATCACTGAACTTCTCGGCGAGAGCCTTTCCAGTGCCATTGGCTCCCTCAAGGCCTTGCACCGCCGTATGCAGCGAAATTCCGACTTGGCACGGGCCTACCTGGAATTTATGAGTGAATACAAGCGCCTAGGCCACATGCGTGAACTAAACCACAGGGAAGCAAGCGCAAGCCTCACCCTAACTCATTACCTTCCTCATCACGGCATCTGGCAGCGAGAGGATCAAGGATCGAAGCTTCAAGTAGTCTTCGACGCCTCGCGCCCGACATCAACCGGATGCAGTTTCAACGACGCTCTAATGACAGGACCCAAACTTCAAACGAATCTTTGGCAAGTGCTAACTCGTTGGCGTCAACATCGATTCGCCTTTTGCACTGACATTCGTATGATGCATCGTCAAATCCGGATCGATGACCGCGACGTCGACATCCAACGGATCGTCTGGTGCGCCAACGAGCAGGAACCTCTTCGACACTATCAACTCCTCACGGTAACGTACGGCCAATCATGTTCCCCTTATCTTGCCCTTCGAGTCTTGGAGCAATTATGCATCGACGAAGGAGATGACAAGCCCGAAGCTGTGAGTGCTCTCACTAAAGATCGATACATCGATGATGTATTGACCGGTGCAGACGACCTTGAATCGGCTCTCGGCCTGCGAGATCAACTGAGAAGGCTGTTAACCATGGGTGGATTCCAGTTACGGAAATGGATTGCTAACAACTCGAGTTTATTGCAAGATCTCCCTGCTGAGGAGTGTCTGCGCCCTTCATGGTTCCGGATAAGTGAGGAAGGTCCGGTGAACGAGCTCGGAATTTTGTGGGATCCCACGAATGACAGCTTTCGTCTAACACAACCCACAATAGCCAAGACACAGAATACAAAAAGAGAAGTTCTTTCAGCAATATCGAGCCTTTTCGACCCGTGTGGATGGCTCGCTCCTGTCACCGTTATTGGCAAGATGGTCATGCAGGACTTATGGCGAGCCAAACTTGATTGGGATCAAGAACTTCCGTCATCTATGGCTCGACGTTGGAACGATTTCAAGGAAAATTTGAGCCACATCCCTTCTGTCGACCTCCCCCGCTGGACCCGATACGGCAGCCATCGTCAAGTGCAACTTCATGCATTTTCGGACGCTAGTCGTCGTGTAATGGCCGCAGCCGTATACGTCAGAGTCACGAGTGAAGACAACCAAGTGACGACCACCTTGCTCGCCGCGAAAACGAAGTTAAACGCGATCAGAGGTCTTCAGCCGTCCCTGAAACCCGAGCCAAGGATGACGATTCCTCGGCTAGAGCTTCGTGCCGCGCTACTGGCGTGCAAGTTATTACGTACCATAGCCACCGACCTACAAATCGCTACAGAAGAGTGTTTCGCATGGAGTGACGCACAAATCGTTGATCGACAATTACGTTGGTCACATTCAAGAGCTGATGCCGTCCGTCATCTGGAGATACGTGCCCACCCAAATGAACCCAGCTGACATCGCAACCCGTGGTGCTGAGTTGATCACCCTGATCCACGACAAATCCTGGTTCAACGGACCGAGCTGGTTACAAGAACCGTCTTCTGGGTGGCTCACCACTCCCGTCAACCTAGTGTCGTCTCACGCTGTACAAACCACAATTGATGAGGGCATTCAAGGTCGCCCTTGTTTCAATATGTTGGCCCACTTCTCCAACTTGGACATCCTACTGCGACTATTGGTAAGAATGCGGATTTGGACGAGGTCACGAATACAACGACAGCCAACTACTCATATTATGGCCCCTCTCACCGCTGAAGAATTGAAAGATGCCTTCTACGCGTGTGTGGCCTTGAGTCAACGCCAGCACTTCGCGGCTGAGCTGGCCAGGCTTCGAGCAAAGGATGGCGACCTGTCATGTCGGAGCCCCCTTAAAGGCCTCGACATCTTCATCGATACGAAAGGCATCTTACGGGTTGGAGGCCGACTTCAGCACTCGTCTCTCCCATACGATGCCCGACATCCACAAATTTTATCAGGTGCTTGCCCGCTCGCCGCTTTAGTTATTTCCTGAGCCCACCATCGTGCTCTTCATGGAGGATTCCGCTCCACTTACGTACATGTCGTTTGCCGGGCTTGGATTGTGGGTGGTAAATGGCGAATCCGAGCCCACATTCATCACTGCGTGATTTGTGCTCGAGCTCGAGCTTAACCGATGGAACAGGCAATGGCGCCTTTCCCGCCGGAGCGAGTAACTTCCATTCAGGCGTTCGCCCGAACTGGCCTTGACTACGCGGGACCCTTTCGACTACATGCTGCCAAAGGCCGTGGATCGCGGACCACAAAAGCGTATGTTGCTGTGTTTGTGTGTTTTGAAGGGGTTACATCTCGAAGCCGTGGGTGATCTCACCATCGAGAGCCTACAAGGGGCATTACTACGGTTTTGCGGTAGACGTGGCAAACCTACAGAACTCTGGAGCGACAACGCCACTCACTTTCATCGCGCTGATTTGGAAATGAGACAGGCCTTGAGAGGTATCAGCTGAGAAACGGTATCGTCTTTATAGGCAATGCAAGGCATCACTTGGCGCTTCATTCCTCCAGCCACGCCCCATTTCGGAGGATTGTGGGAAGCCGGGGTCAAGTCCTTTAAGACCCACCTGAAACGCATCGCAGGCCCGAGGAACCTTACTTATGAGGAATTCTCTACACTGCTTGTGAGCATCGAGACGGTCCTCAACTGCCGCCCTCTTTCACCGCTTTCTCATGACTCGGAAGATCTCGACGTCCTCACGCCCGGACACTTGATGATCGGAAGACCGCTGAACACGATCCCCGAAGCTCCGACGAACGTTGACAATCTCGATCGATTAACCCATTGGAAATTGGTGAAGGGTATGCGGAATTAATTCTGGAACCGATGGAGCTCTGAATATTTAAACACCCTCCAGCAACGATCAAAGTGGACTCGGAGACGCCCTAATATTCGGCTAGGTGATTTGTTTATCGTGCTGGATACTTCACTTCTCAGACCTGATGGACGATGGCCTCTTGGTCGCGTCACTTGGATTCATCAAGGCTCTGACGGACTGGTTTGCTCGGTCACTGTCAAGACCGCTACCAGCGAATTAGTTCGTCCCATCGTCAAGCTGTCACTCTTGCCCGTTAACAGCCCCTCCACTGAAGAAGAAGAATCATGAACGGCATCACTTTTGGCGGGCGGCGAGAAGATCATGTCGTTCAGGGAACGAGGCGGGCGCCATTGTTCTCTCCCGTGTAAGAGGCCCCGCGTGGAGTTCTATCAGTTTAGTTCATCGTGGGCTGGCGAACAGCCAGCACTCAACTATCGGTGTCCATTTAATTTCTTATAGTTAACCTTGTGTTCTTTTGTTCTGATCATTTTGATAGTTGTAATAAATACATTTGTGAGTTATTAATAAACAATAAAGAAATAAGTTAAAACTTAAAGAGTGAGAATCATTTGTGCATATAAGTGTATCCATTGACTCCCAGTAAATGTCGGCGTTTTTTTGGTCTTGGTGAAAGGGACGCCTTCTGATTCCAACATATTCCATTACTTTATATTATTTAGTTTCACTAATTTTCAGTGTAAAGTAAATCTATGTTCGGAATTTATTTTTGTTGTTGTTTTTGCTACTTTTATTTTGAATATTAAACTACATATATTTGCTCTTAATTGGAAATCGGTGAATTTAATTATATACATGTAATCGAACAGAACTACATGACATTTCATATATGACATATTTAAACTTAGCCTTATATTGTATGTGTATTAAAATTAAGCTTTTCTTTAATATTTGTTTACATACACAATAACGTATATTTAAATTTAGTATTCTAAAGTTAATTTACTTTTCAATGAATTTTAAATATTATTGTAATTAAAATATTTACCACTTTTTTCTACGAATCTGAGAGAGAAAGAAAATAATTACTTACATACTGTCTCTCGGGTGCAGCGCTTACGGGAGTGTTACGCGAGAGAGATAAGATGTGAGATAATATTTTTTTTCTCTCTACCTAAAGTTGCCACCACTTTTTAACACGGCATGCTTCCTCCTTAGTATATATGCTCCAAGGGTATGTGTAATTTTTTTTGTAATAAGATTGGCCTTATCTATTGGTTTCTATATAATGAGTAGCTATTATATATTAAAGTTAAACTACCTTTTTCTACAGTTCTCGGCTCCTACGGATCTGCGCATTTTTTCTTAATAAGAATAGCAATTCTTATCGAGTCCTATATAATGAGTAGTTACCATATGCAAACAATTTTTTCGGTCTTATTTGGGCTTTGGTATATGTATTTCTCTCTTCATCTATGTTTCACAATATTTTGTTTTATTATATTTTTTTCACTCTTTATTCTTTCTTCCTTCATTTTTCTTTTACCCCCTTCATCTTCAGCTACCCTACTTAACTTCCTCTTTCCTTTAAAGCATAGACTTTAATTATGATATAATATTAGGGTTCACACTTGACTAGCTTCTGGACAAAAGAGAACATTTTTTGTTGACAGCGCATTTCTAAATGCAACTAAATTTAACTCAATTAGCTAATTTTTGACAGACATTTTGTCTCTGAAATCTCTGAAATCTCTGAATTATGAGTTGTGGAGCTTCCATTTGTGGATTTCAAATAGAGAATAATTTTTTATTGGATTTTTGGAGGATATATCTTGAAAATTTCAAAAAGCATGCAAAACTACGTTAAAGTATAAGTGTTTACGAGTATTCTCCAGCAAGATTTATCGCGATTGATCAAGAATTGGACTAGTGGCAGATTTTTGTCCGAAAAAGTGACATTTTCTCTCACTGTGTGCCGCCTCGCAAGCATTATTCATCACAGCCCATTCATCCCTAATCCCGGTGCCTGCTGTCCGTACTTTCGTCTTTGTTTCCTCCATCCTGGCGACACAGAGAACAATCCTTCCAAAGTTCTCCTTGATACAGTCAGAAGACGATCATCCTTTTCACTCACTATACTTGTGTTGTTTATACAGTCTTGTCGCTTGTGTCCAAAACAGAAGCACCTGTAACATCTTGATACCATCAGTCTTGTTCGTATACGACAGTTCGTCTATCCAATTTCAATTCGGCTCTTCCAAAGCAGGATTTCAGCTGCGCTCTCCTCCACACCGCAGACGGCCATACAAACATCCTGTTCTTTAGTCTCATACCATTTCTGTATTGCGTCTTATGGCGTCCGTTATGTCCTGTACCTTTGTAACGCAGTCCAGATCGAGGATTTCAATCTGCATTTCTGGTGTCAAGTCCCGTACAGTCCCTTTGTCACCCAATGCCTCCTTGATCTGCTGTTTAAAGTGCAGTTGGTCTTTTGTCTTGCATCGTATTTTTAGCAGCATTCCATTGTTCTTTGTTCTGCGGCAGCCCCGTACCTGTACTTTAGTCGCGTCGGGGTTGACATCCTGTTTAAGTTTTAGTAAGCCGTCTGCGTACGAATTACCCACAGGCAGCCCTATAACGACAGTGCCGAAGTCATTGAGTGGACCCCCCTCCACCCGAGCCCCCTGCGGCTAGTCCTCTTTTTCCGTTTCCGTTTATCTTTCTGTGCTTTTTGGTCACCCAGTAAGTAAATCTTACGCGAATATTTTATGAAACATTACAGAAATATACTAATTAAGAGGCGGTCGGAACCATTCGCCGCTTGGTGGTGCTGAAGATGAGATCAAAATTATAAAATATCAGGAGCGGCGGTAGCGCAGGGGCTAAGGCTCTTGGCTCGCGGTCTAGTGAACCGGGGTTCGCTTCCTCGGGAAAATTTCAGAAAAATTTTTTCTGATTTTTCTCCGGGAAATAGAACACGGAGACCACGAAAACGCTCATAGAAAGCCTCTCGGGGCTAAATGAATGTATTGTTAAAAGTCCCACTGGGCGATAAAGATGTTTAAAAAGTCCCATTGGACGATGAAAATGTTCAGAAGTCCCACTGGGCGATGAAGATGTGTAATAAAATTCTACTGAACAAAATTTAGATGAAATAGATGTGAAAATAAAAAATCATCGAGGGATTTCTGAGGATCATCGTTGGACTGAAATTGTGGAATGGTCGAAATAGCCCCAACAGCTGATGGCCAATAAAAATCAACCATTAATTAATTATAAAATATCATAATATATAGAGACAATAATATACTTATAATTTCATTATTAACTTTAGCCTTTTATATGTAGAATAATTACTGATGCTAATTTAGTTTGAAAAGTATAAAATACTATTTTAAAGCGAAAAATGCAGTGCGAGATAAAGCTCACGCGAACATATGTATCTATCATTCTTTATCATTACTTTCTCTGTTACACCAAAGAAAAATACACATATGTTTACATGAGCTATACAGTGCGTAGCATTTTTCGCATTACAATAATATTTTAAACTTTTCAAACAATATTAGCATTAATAATTATTCTACATACATATGGCTAAAGTTATTGATAACATCATAAGAATATTATTGTCTTAGTAAATTGCAAATCGCTATATGAACATTATTTAATATTTTTCTCTCACCTGCAGCGCTATCAAACGGCGAATGTCGTTCCTTAAATTGTATAAAATATCTTGCAATTGCACATATTTTTGAAAAGGTCCATATTATAGTTCGTATTAACAGCGTGTCGTAGCACCCCCCCCCTCTTCTGATAATATTTTTATTCAAAGTTTATGAATAAAAGATGCGTCAAATCAAGTTCTTTTACTACACTAAGAAAATTTGCACGATTAATCCTGAGTGCGGACAACTTAAGATATTTGCTGAAACACTATGCATAACAAGTTATAAGCAAACTTTCGTCGTATAATATTTTGAGATTAGGTTAACCATAAGCAATATCTAATTTTTATTCAAAGTTTATAAAAAAAATAACAAGTTCAACTGATTTTTTATTTTAACAAAAATTATTGTATCAACATAGTTTTAATGCAGACAACTCATATATTTGTTTAAATTATGAATTTAAAAAGATATCAATAAAATAAAACAGCAAAATTCAATTCCAAAAGCTCCCACATCCCGTTAATAAATGAAGTTCGCGACATAGTATATTTCGGTACTAGTGCGATAAAGTTATTTTTTACTCGTGTGGCGGTTTGCGCCCGAGCGAAGCGAGGGTGAAAAGGTCACACGAGTAAGAAATCACTTTCTCGCACGAGTATCGATCACTATTTTTTGACACGACGTGTGAGAAGCTCCATTTTCGCACGTGTCACTTTGTACAGCGTGCGTGAAATCGAGCTTCTCGCACGGAGTGTCAAGAAGGATTTAATTGACATAAAATTTATGATAGCGACACTTTCAGTTTATTATAGTTTCCATTGCAATCATTCTTTGGATTTTATGTAAGTGCACGTGGAATTTCTTACTGTTATGAAATCAATGTGTTAGCATACGAATAATGTGTTCTTATATTTCAAGAGACACCCGTAAATTATCTAATACACATTACACAATGTTTTTTTAAATGTTTCTGAAAGTTTACTAAAACCTTGCAACAATTTTTTATGAAAGGTTTCTGGTAATGTTTCTAAAACTTTGCTGAAAATTTTAATGAAAGATTTTTTGTAATATTAATATTCCCGGGAAAAACAATCCAGTTGGAAATTTCAGTTAGATTTTCCATGTGGGAAATTTAGCTGGAGAAGACTAGATTCTAGCTAAATTTTCATGGATTATCCAGTTGGAATTCCTTTTTCTACCATTCAATATTTTCGGTAGTTTTAAGCTGGATGTTCACGTGGATTTGCGGGCTATTCTCTCGTTTTCCGCGCTGAAAGACTTTAAGAGTTACATTTATTTCCTATCAAACTAAATCCAACTCTTAGTAGAGAAGTAGAGGGGTAGGAGTCACAGTAACGCTTCCTCGAAGAGTAGGAGATACTCCCCAATTTTTAAAGTCTGATTTACTTGCGATTCGCGATATGAACACAAGTATTTTAGGTTAAAAAGTTATAAAAAATGTAAGTTTGGAAGCAAAATTCGTATTTAATGTCTTTATGAGACTATATTGAGAAATAATTTTAAAAAGTAACCTACAAACAAACTATATATGTGTTGTTTATAGGTTGTTATTCTTAATATAAGCCCTTGAAATTTAAGGTTAGGATTTTTTATTCACGCAAAATTTTGTGTAGCATAATTTAATTAAGTCTTAAATAAAGATTCTGTTTGCAGTGTTACGTTATGCAAACTTTTCTAAGCTAAAATAATTGTGTTTACATCGCTGATTTTAAGTAAATCATACTTCAAAAGTTGGGGAATATCTCCTACTCTCCAGTTTAAAGTTACTGTAACTTTCACTCTTCTATTCCTTGACAGGGAGTAAGTGCAACTCTCAAAATCTTTCATTGCATAAATAATTTAGTGGATTTCCCTATATTTTTCCATCTACTTTGAAGCGGGATTTCACCTTCCTAATTTTCTTTATATGGGATTTATATCTATTTTATCTGGATTTTCTATTGTAAATACGCATCTTAATAGCGTGGATCTATGCATAGTTTAATTTCCATATTAAAAAAAAAGTCAAACTAAAAATTAATTTTTGAAATGTTATTAAACATTATGAGATAATAAATTATAATTATTAGATTATAGTCCCACAAAGGTAAAAACAACAACGAGATAAATTTCACAGAGTTAGCTTAACGAAGAACGAAGAGCTTCTGCAATAAAACCAGATGTGTTCAGGCCTTAGATATCTGTGCTCTCGAAACTTGTATAATGGATCACAAAATTTAAATTAACGCTACCTAGAGGCGTGAAAATGAATTGATTTGTTTCCAATCATTAATGTGGTTTTATGTCGCTAGGGTAGCGTTTCCTTGAATTTTGCGATCTCTCGTAAAAGTTTTGAGATTCAAATATTTAAGCCTGGAACACTTCAGGTTGGATTGTAGAAGCGTTTCGTTCTTTATTGAGCTGACTCAACGAGATTCATCTCGTTTTTTTTACTCTAAGAAAAAGATTTGTGAGATTATTATTTCATAATTATGATTTATTATCTCATAATGTTTAAACAAAATTTTTTAATAATAATGTTTCCTTCTACTTTTTTAATATGGAAATCGAACTTTAGCATGCATAAGAACTCACGTTTTCAAAATCTGTATTTACAATGGGAAATCCATATGAAAATAGATATAAATCTACTATAAAGCGAATGAAGAAGGTGGAATCCCACTTCAAAGTAGATAGAAAGATAAAAGAAAATTCATTAAATTATTTATGGGAAACCAGATAGCATGCATAGAAACCCACGTTATTGAAATGTATATTCACAATGGAAACCCCAGATAAAAATAAATAAAAAACCCCAATAAAGAAAATGAGAAAGGTGAAATCCCGCTTCGAAGTAGATGGAAAAATATAGGAAAATCCACTAAATTATTCATGCACTGAAAGATAAAGGAAAATCAACTAAATTATAAATGGGAAAACAGAGAATAGCCTGGAAATCTATGTAAAAATCTAGCTTAAAACTACTGGAAATGTTGTATAGGTAAGATGGAATCCCAACTGAATAATCCATCAGAATCCAGCTGAAATTTAGTATTCCCCAGCTAGATTTTACACATGGAAAATCCAACTAGATTTCTTAACTAGATATTTTTGTTCAAGAATTTCGTGAAATGTCTCTGGAATCTTTCCGGCAACCTTTCAGCAACCTTTCATAAAAGGTTTTTACAAGTTATCTTGAAATTTTTCATGAAATCTTGCAGAAACTTTACTGGAACCTTTCATGGTAGGTTTCTTAAAATATTTCTTGAAATATTTTTGAAATCTGGCCGATAACTCTGCAACCACCTTTCATGATAGGTTTTTGCCAACTTTAACGAAACGTTTCATGAAACCTTGCAGACATCTTGCTGGAATCTTTCATGAAAGGTTTTTTGAAATGTATTATGAAATAAATCGGAAGTCTTGTCAAAACCTTGCAGCAATCTTTCATGAAAGGTTTTCGCAAGATTACTTGTAATGTTTCATAAAGCTTTGCAGAAAACTGTTTGAAACTTTTCATTTAAGGTTTTTCCCAACATTTCTTGGAATATTTCTGAAATCTTGCTAAGGACATTGGCAGAAACTTGTAAAAATTGACAATAAACAAAGTTTAGTGGAATAATTTTTCCTATATGAAAAATAATTTTTTTTCATACAATTAACTGACTCTCTTAACGAAAAGTTGATGCACAACAAGTTAGATATATTTTTTTCTTTTCTATTGAAAGAAATAACTTATTTACAAAAACTAATCATTTCAGAAAAATGATTAGTTCTTGCCAAAAATAAGAAGTAGACTGAAAAAAAAAATTTAGTGATTTCAATAAAAATTTATTTGGTTCAACTAAATGGTTTGTTTCAATACTCCCTAACAAATATTTATTTGAACCGAACCACAATATTTAGTTGAATTCAATAAATATTTGATTACTTTAAATAAAATTTTTAGTTTGAACAATTAAATACTTCATTAAAATCAATTTTTCACACTCTCAAAACAAGCAAATATTTATTTAAACCAAATGAATATTTAGTTAATTCAACTTGATAATTTGTTCGAATCAACTAAATATTGATTTGAACGAAATAAATATTTTATTACATTGCAAATCCTATTCTTTTAAAACAAGCAAATATTTATTTAAACCAAATAAATATTTGATCAATTCAACTTGATAATTTGTTTGAATCAACTAAATACTGATTTGAACGAACTAAATATTTCATTAAATGACAAATCCCATTCTCTTAAAACAAGCAAATATTTATTTAAACCAAATAAATATTTGGTCGATTCAACTTGATAATTTGTTTGAATCAACTGAATATTGATTTGAACGAACTAATTATTTCATTAAATGGCAAATCCCATTCTTTTAGAATAAGCAAATATTTATTTAAACTAAATAAATATTCAGTCAATTGAACTTGATAATTTATTTTAATCAACTAAATATTTATTTGAACGAATTAAATATTTACTCAAATGGCAAATCCTATTATTTAAATCAAGCAAATATTTATTTGAATCGAATTAATTTTTAGTCAATTTAGCTCGATAATTTGTTTAAATCAACTAAATATTTATTTCAAAAAACTAAATATTTCATTAAATTGCAGAGCCCATCCTCTTTAAGCAAACAAATATTCATTTGAATTTAAAAAATGTTGTATTGATTCAAAGCACTAAATTTGAAAATTGAGCTTTGTAGATCGAAATAAATGTTTGTTCGGATGGATAAATTATTTGGTAATAACAAATAAATTGTGTACTTTTATCAATAAAACATTTGATTATACCACTAAAATATTTCTTTGAATTAACAAAATATTTGCTTGATTCAAATAAACTATTTAGTTTCATCAATAAAAGATTTCTTAAAAATAAAAAAAATATTTAATCAATTGACATATTAAGACTTCTGATATATGCATATATAAATATATATATATATTTTTTTAATATTTTTTTAAATTTCATTAAAACAAATAATATACTTCAATTCAATATATATTTATTCAAATTCATTTTGTTCCATTAAACAAATGAAATATTTGATTTCAAATAAACCGTTTATTTCATTTGAATAAGTATTCTGTTTTATCCAACTAAATTTTGGTTATTTCAAATAAACCGCTTATTTTATTTGAATAATTATTCTGTTTTATTCAACAAAATTTTGGTTATTTCAAATAAATGCTGATTCAAATAAACGTGTTTTTAATTCAAAACTAATTTATTTCATTCAAACAAATTATTTAGTTCAATTCAATATATATTTATTCAAATTCATTGTGTTCTATTAAAAAAATAAAATATTTGATTTTAAATAAACAGTTTATTTCATTTAAATAATGATTCTGCTTTATCCAACTAAATTTTGGTTATTTCAAATAAATGCTCATTCAAATAAACGTGTTTTTAATTCAAAACTAATATATTTTATTCAAACAAATAATTTAGTTTGATTAAATATATATTTATTTAAATTTATTTTGTTTTATCAAACAAATGTAATATTTGATTTCAAATAAACCGCTTATTTTATTTGAAAAATTATTCTGTTTTATTCAACTAAATTTCGGTTATTTCAAATAAACTGCTTATTTTATTTGAATAATTATTCTGTTTTATTCAACAAAATTTTGGTTATTTCAAATAAATGCTAATTCAAATAAACGTGTTTTTAATTCAAAACTAATTTATTTCATTCAAACAAATAATTTAGTTTAATTCAATATATATTTATTCAAATTCATTTTGTTCTATCAAACAAATGAAATATTTGATTTTAAATAAACCGTTTATTTCATTTAAATAATTATACTGTTTTATCCAACTAAATTTTGGTTATTTCAAATAAATGCTCATTCAAATAAACGTGTTTTTAATTCAAAACTAATTTATTTCATTCAAACAAATAATTTAGTTTAATAAAATATATATTTATTTAAATTTATTTTGTTTTATCAAACAAATGTAATATTTGATTTCAAATAAACCGCTTATTTTATTTGAAAAATTATTCTGTTTTATTCAACTAAATTTCGGTTATTTCAAATAAACCGCTTATTTTATTTGAATAATTATTCTGTTTTATTCAACAAAATTTTGGTTATTTCAAATAAATGCTGATTCAAATAAACGTGTTTTTAATTCAAAACTAATTTATTTCATTCAAACAAATTATTTAGTTCAATTCAAAATATATTTATTCAAATTCATTGTGTTCTATTAAACAAATAAAATATTTGATTTTAAATAAACCGTTTATTTCATTTAAATAATGATTCTGCTTTATCCAACTAAATTTTGGTTATTTCAAATTAATGCTCATTCAAATAAACGTGTTTTTAATTCAAAACTAATTTATTTCATTCAAACAAATAATTTAGTTTAATTCAATATATATTTATTCAAATTCATTTTGTTCCATTAAACAAATGAAATATTTGATTTCAAATAAACCGTTTATTTCATTTAAATAAGTATTCTGTTTTATCCAATTAAATTTTGGTTATTTCAAATAAACCGCTTATTTTATTTGAATAATTATTCTGTTTTATTCAACAAAATTTTGGTTATTTCAAATAAATGCTGATTCAAATAAACGTGTTTTTAATTCAAAACTAATTTATTTCATTCAAACAAATTATTTAGTTCAATTCAATATATATTTATTCAAATTCATTGTGTTCTATTAAACAAATAAAATATTTGATTTTAAATAAACCGTTTATTTCTTTTTAATAATGATTCTGCTTTATCCAACTAAATGTTGGTTATTTCAAATAAATACTAATTCAAATAAACGTGTTTTTAATTCAAAACTAATTTATTTCATTCAAACAAATTATTTAGTTTAATTCAATATATATTTATTCAAATTCATTTTGTTCCATTAAACAAATGAAATATTTGATTTCAAATAAACCGTTTATTTCATTTAAATAAGTATTCTGTTTTATCCAACTAAATTTTGGTTATTTCAAATAAATGCTAATTCAAATGAACGTGTTTTTAATTCAAAACTAATTTATTTTATTTAAACAAATGATTCTGTTTAATTTAATAAATATTTATTCAAATTCATTTTGTTCGTTCAAACAAATAAATATATTGATTTGAAATGAACCATTTATTTGATTCAATTAATGATTCTTCAGAATCTAATTAAATGTTGTTTAATTGAAATAAATAAAAATTTAAATATTTTTGTTATTAATTTCAAATAAATATTTGGTTGAAGCAAGAACTAAATATTTGATTCAACTAAATGTTTATTTGAATCAACTAATCGAAATTCAAATAAATACCCTGGTAGAAAAAAGCCTGGATTTACGGTGTCATTATGGTGTATTTTATGGTTTGTAATTATAATATGGCCACAAACCCAGTCTTATTTCGACGGAATATGGCCAGCTTATGGACTTGACAAGGCCACAAACCCAGTCTTATTTTGACGGAATATGGTCAGCTTATGGACTTGACAAGGAATACAAATTTATAATTTTGAAAAGATAATTAAAATTTTGGAATAATAATTAAGGAAATTATAATTTAGAATTATCAGAAAATGATTCATTTTAATAAATTATTATCATATATTATTCATTTTTATAAACTATCTATTTTTATAATTAACAATAACACATTAAGGCGATGTAAAATGGACACTACACCTGTACTCATAAATATTGACTATCTTTTTATTTTATTGCAAATTTTTCAGTAAAAAAATGCATTAGTTTATAGAATGTACCATGAAGATTATTCAGTTAAATTTTTAAATCAATTCATTCATTAATTATTGAGAATTTTGGGTTCCAAAATTATTTATTAAAATTTTTCAATTTAGTACAGGAATCTAAATATCCTAAAAACTAGTGAATGAATTTATTTGAAAATTTAACTAAATAATTAGCGCGCCTCGCTGGCTTCGTTACAAAGGAAGATTGAAAGCGAATCCTTCTATGCATCCCTTTCGGGCAGTTGTCATCGTTCCAGTGTTTTCCGTGGCAGCAGGATTAAAAGGACTACATAAAAAATCCAGTTAGTAAAAGTTCAAGTTACTCAGTGAGGGAAATAATGTACATGAGATAACACTACAAATAGGCGAAATTCGAATACTCCCAGTTTTCTTCTTTTCAAGATATAGCAATCGTGAGATTTGTCTCCAGACTAATGTTGTTTCAAGTTATTTTTATAGTCTGTATTGCCAAGAATATATTGTTTGCAAAATGTTACACAAATTCGATAAAACTGGAGATAGTAGAATAAAGTTTCTGAAACTAGCTATTTGGAAAGAACCATTAGGTAAAAGTGATTGCTACACTTGGGTGACAAATGTTAGTGGGATAAATAAAGTACGACCAGATAAAATATTGTATGCGACAGTTTCTAGTGTCGTTGGTCCGCAGAAGCAAATAGTTGAAAGTTTGATAGACGAGGCTTCACGAGACAGCTTTATACAAGGAATGGATAGTATGCTAGTTGATTGTGGTACAGAAGAAGACGTAGAAAATCTTAACGACCATACAGACGACGATACTGACGAAAACGAATCGTTGAGGAAAGCACAAAGTGAATCTGTCGAGAGTGAAGAAGAACTGTCTTCGGACAGTGATGAGGAATATGTGCACATTGGTAAAGAGAAAAGCCAAAAAAAGATCTCTCAAGCTTAACTTAATGACATGTTTAGGAATGCTGGATTAGCAAAAGATGCAGCTGAATTAATGGCTTCTCAATTAAAGTCTTTCACTGTATTAGAAAAGGACGTAAAAGTTACATTTTATCGAAACCGAGAAGAAGCGTTTCGATCATACTTCACTAGCGAATCTGATCTAGTGTATTGCACCGATGTACGAGGACTTATTAATGAGTTTAAACCAAATTTATACAAGCCAGAAGAGTGGAGGTTATTCATCGATTCATCTAAACGAAGCTTGAAAGCAGTTCTTCTTCACAATACGAACGAGTATGCTCCGTTACCATTGGCTCATTCAACATTAATTTTGATAATTTTGATTTTTATTTAAATTTTGAATATATAAAAGATATTGGGAAATAATATTGATAACTCATTTTTTACATTGAAATTTTTATTTAAAAAAAGCAAGTTTAAAAAAATTTTTTCAGATTTTATTTTCTACTTTTTAGTCATGTCTTAATTCAATTTTTATCACTGATAGCTTAACTATAATTGCTTCCTCACACTCAAAGCGGAAAGCTAAGGCCAAGTGCCACCTTGAGGTCAATTTCGGAACGAACGTGTTTTATGTTAGTGTATATATTGTGACATCACAATTTATTCTATCTTTTAAATCAACCAACCTCTATAACCAATGATTAATTTGAACGGACGCGCAAGATAGACAGCTTTGTATTTTTCGAAGTGTACTGAGTGCTTCTTCGTACTCGTATAAACTCATTAATTTTGTGTGAGAGTCTGTGATTATTAGTAAGACCGTGCACTATTGGAACACCTTGCCTAATAGATTTAGGTCTGTATAATATAACAGTTTCCTAAAAATAAAACAAATAGGAATAAGGAAAAGAATGTCTTAGGTTTCTCTTTTGGCCTTTTGTACCATTACGTACTTTTGTGATTTTAGTTTATTTTTTACAATAAGAAAACTACTTACAAGTGTGGTCTAAAAACTAACTCAAAGCTTTGCGATTTTATCTACACATCTGTAAGCATTAATTTACACTTATTAATAAAAACACCTTTTGAAACGTGAATGTTTACAATTACATGAAACACAGAAAACTTTAATTGAAATCACAAACGATAAAAGGCAAAACATTACTTGAATACAAACGGGTACAGAGAACACACTTTCAGTGAACTCATTTTCCGTATTTTGCGTCCAAATACCAATCATTATTCTGTACGAGAAGTCAAAATTTATCTTAAATTAGACTTTGTTAGATGACCGATACAAGATTGATTCGCTTTGTCTTCAGCTTTATCTGGCAGAGTTTCCATCGAGCCGCCGCCGCTGTATTCCTTCTCTGGAGCTGCAGAGTAGGGATATAGTAATACATTTTATATTACATAAATGGGAATATACTATAATACGGACAAGTAACCATATGTACATGCTTTACTTAAGGGTGTAAACCCGCGCGACCTGAAAACTCGCTCGGTGCTTTCTACGATCCCTACTTATTACAATCTTATTTTCTTTTTTATCACATGATTTAATTGAGGCATCTCAGTATATATGGGTATATGTATGTGTGCATGGGTGTGTGGAGTGTGAACGGGTGGATGTGAATGTGTGTATGCGTGTGCTTGTGGAGGTATGCGTATGTATCACAAGTCTCTTATAATAAAACGGGTAAAGCGATAAGGTATGGAGTAAAGCGAGCATTTTTTAATACAGGGTGGGCCAAAAATACCGGAACGGCGAAATAACTCTGCGGAATTATATTTTAAGAGAAAAAGCTTAAAACAAAAGATAGAGGATATTTTCTTGGCTATTCGACGGTGATAATGACCATGACCTTGACCATAACCTTGAATGTCATATCAAGGTCAAGTTAATTTCTTTAAATGGGAACCCATAATTTTCACCTCAGAAATGAAAAAAGCGGAAAAATTTTACGTAAATACATATCCGGACGCAAAATTTTCCGGTCTTTTCATTTCTGAGGTGAAAATTATGGGTTCTCATTTAAAGAAATTAACTTGACCTTGATATGACATTCAAGGTTATGGTCAAGTTCATGGTTATTATCACCGTCGAATAGCCAAGAAAATATCCTCTATCTTTTGTTTTAAGCTTTTTCTCCTAAAATACAATCTCGCAGAGTTATTTCGCCGTTCCGGTACTTTTGGCCCACCCTGTATATAATTTTCTAATTATTTATGTTCTTTTATGTAAGCACAATAATAATTTTTTTAACCTCTGTTAATGATTAAAAAAATTATTGTTATACATAAACAAGAGTACATAAATAATTAGAAAATCATGTCTAAAAAAATGCTTACTTTACCTCACACCTGACCCCACCGCTTTACCCTGTTTTACAGTATTTATACGTCATGTAACATAGCATAAAAACGAATTTTCCCCATAATTTATCTTTTCTGGATGGATATATATTTAGAAGTAAATATGCAAAAGTCAGAATGAAATATTATATTATCAAAAGAATTCAGTATCTTGGTAAAATTTCATTATGAAATTATGTCGGGAAGTGTATTAAACAGAGCATAGAAGATTTAAGGACAAACGCTGAGTGAGGTAAAGAAAAGCAAGTAATAAAAGTAATTTATGACTATGAAGCTTCTCCATTAATTGAAGAAATCTTTTTAAGATGTAAGAAGAGAAAATTTATGTCATACCTAGACCTAACAAGCAATCATTGGTAGGTTAAACTACCGGAAGATAGTAAAAAATAAACAGCATTTAAGAAAGACAAAAAAGTATATAAATTTAACGTGGCTGCATTTGCAATAAAATCAAGCAGCACAGTGTTGTTAAGAGATCTTGACGAAATTATAAATGATATGCAAAATTTCTTATTAGCTTTTGTGGATGATTTACATGTTAGATCATTAACATTTGATGAACATTTAAATCACTTAGAAGAAAAACAGTAAAACATAACATAAAATTTAATTTTGCAAAACTAAATTTTTGTAAAATTAGAATTTAATTTTTCAGTCATATTATCACGGCAGAAGGACTATCTCCTGACTCTGAGAAAATACGATCAATAAAAATATTTAAAAAACCAACAACAAGCCAAAGAACATTAAGCCTTCCAAGGTTTCGTAAACTTTTATACGAAATTCGCAAAAAGATATGCAAACGAAACATTACCGTTGATATCACTATTGAGAAATATTTCCATACAGGTCTGAAATTCAAAAAATTGAAAATAAGTGTTTATACATAATAACTTTTTATGTAAATAATATGTACGTCTCTAAACCCAACAGTTAGCTAGTAACAATCATAATCAACTTGTTCAACCATTAAAACTTTGATTAAATGACTAATCCAAAGGAATAAATAAGAAAAATAAAAATGTCCTCGTGTCACGCGTCCGGAGTGTACAAGTATTTTGTTTTCAAAATAAAAAGTATCTAAATACATAGTTATTAAAATTTTACTGTAATGATTTTTGAAGATTTTTAAATAAAGAATCTAATGGTGGGGTGTAGAAATACAATAACTTAATAAAATGTATTCAAAACTGACGTCAAAGTTACGACAGTTTTTTTGTCCTCATGTCACACTTTTAATAGTTTATCGTGAAAATCATTTAAGAAGTCAAATAATTAGAGCTAAATATCGTCAAATATAAATATTTATATGTATTTTAGTAATTAAAAGAGTTATTAATGTAAAAGGTTTTATATATGGTGAGAAAATATATTTAAATCAAACCATAAAAAAACGTACCTTTTCTAATGTCTTCGTGCAACGCTAATTTTCTTAACGAAAAAAAAAAATCTAATCAGGATTTGGACTACGGGAAAAGAAAGTAGGCTTTAAGAGCTTTAAATTGACTGTGAAATATATTTGTTATTATATATATTACTCGCCAAGTAATCACTTTTAATGTATGCAAAAGGAAAGAAAATGTCCTCGTGTCATACTTTATAAGTTTATTTACATTTACACATGTTATATATCCAAAATTGAAATACAGCTCGCCCATTATTGTTTTCTTCTTATTTATAGTATTGATAAACATATTAAAAAATATCAAGTAAAATTTAGGAATTTTTTTTTTTAGTTTTTAAAAAACATGATTTTGACAACTTTTTGAATTTTACCCACATACAGACTGAAAAGCAGCTTTTGGAAAAATAAAAAATCTTTCTGATTAAAATATTATATTAAAATTTGTCGATACGAATAAATTATTTATTTTAACAACAGATGCAAACAACTATGCAATCGCTGCAATACTAACACAATTAGATAAATCATTATGAAAATATTATATGCTTTTTTAGCAGAACTTGGAAAGGAAATAAAATTGACTACGTTACTACCGAAAAAGAATCATTAGCAGTAGTGTGGTCACTACAAAAGTTAAGCACCTACTTAAAGGATGCGAAACAAAAAGTAGTGAAAACTCACCATCAAGCAATAACTTTCTCAAATAAATGTAAATTCAGCAATGAAAGATTAAAAAGATGAAGCCTTACACTGTAAGACTATAATATTGTACCTGAACACATAACAGGTAACAAAAGTCAAGCAGCTGATTTTTTGAGTTGACGAAAAATGATAATAAATATCGACTAAAGGGAAAATGAAATAGTCATAGCAAAAATAGAACAAAAATTTTAAATAAATAATGAATAATGTAAAAAACAAACAATTTAATGAACTACAAAGAAAAGATGCATATTGTATTAAAATACAAGAACATATAAAAATTAATGAAAAATGAGAAAAAATTATAATTATATAAAAGGCACATTAATAAAGAGTTATATCGTCTAAAATGTTGTTAGATGCCATGGTTAAATGTACACATGAAACGTATGGCCACATAGGCCCAAGAAAAACGTTAAAAATATTATTAGAAAGTTTTGAAAGCCCAGAATTCAGAAATAATACATATGAATTATTAAAGACATCTGAAACACGTCAAAAAATTAAATGGCTAACAGTGAAGTAAAGTCCAAAAATACGACCAATTTTAGTGGAAACAAATAATTAAATGTTGTCTATTGATTTTTGAATCAATGAATGAACATCTACTGGAAGAGCAAAATACATACTTACCACCGTAGATACATTCACAAAATATGTGGTAATGTACCCAATTAAAAAAGCAAATGCACCAATGGTAATCAAGAAATTATTAAATGATTATATTCCAAAATATGGTAACCCTGAATCAATAATCACTGACCATGGGACACAATTTACCTGGAAAAAATGGGTAGAAACTAAAAAAAAACAAAACAAAAAAATAATTCTCATCTATTTTTTACCCACAGAATAACATAGTTGAACGAATACATAAAGACTAGTAAGATTTTTCAAAACATTTTTAAACGATTCTCATAGAGCATGAGCATCATATGTTCCAAAAATTAAACAAATCATGAACTCAGTTCTTCATGAAACCACTAGTTTCACATTATAACAATTATATTTCAATGACGAACCGACAAGATTTTGAACAAAATATTTAAATTTTAAGGAAAATAATATAAGATACGATAGAAAAATATTTCTAGCGAAAGGAAATATGCACAAAGATAGAAAAAGGCGTGCAGACCAATAAAACAGAAAAATATTCAATACAAATTTAAAATGAATGATAACGTGTTGGGAAAAGCATTAAACGTATCCAACTCAAAAAATAATAAACTAGCGAAATTCTTTAATATCTATGAAGACCTGTTTATAATAAAAAACATAATTGCAAGCGATACATTCCTATTGGTCAATAAAAAAAATGAACAAAGAGACAAATTCCATCTGAACAACTCAGAAACATTTCTTAAAGAATGAAAGTTAAAGAAAGAAGAAATAATAACGTACACATAGAGCAAGAAAATCAAATAAAAACCACTAGATAATTTAAATTAAATATCGTAAACATAAAATAAAAGTATGTAATATAAAAGTAATTAGCCTAAAACCGTTACACAAAGAGTACAATAAATTAAAGTAATATTAATACAAAACCCAATTAGATGTTAAAGGAGAGTTGATGAGTTAACATCAAATCTAATCAGATAACAAAGCGTTAATACCAAAATAATTATAACTGTAAATAGTTATATAAATACAATTTGAGAATAAGTAAAAATACTTAAGAGCTAAAAAATCAATTTGTTTATCTTCTGTTGGATTAAAATTAGTAAAATGTATTGTGTACAACCGTACAAGCACAAAAGAAAAAATAATTTCTCAACAAATCCAAAGAAGTTTCAACCTGCAAGGACGAGCCCTAATAAGTATGTAAGATCTTTAAATGTAACTGCACAGGTAGACAAAATCCTAATAAATAAAAAACAGCTGGAAATTAATTAGGATCAATTATTATATTATCCAATAAATTAGGAGGATAAAAGACAAACACCAAAATCAGGATTCAACCGGTTAGCTGGCACGGCATCATTCACTTTCAGGGCTCAAAATAGCAAAGACTCTTGTCAATGTATATGAGAAAGCATCGATATAAGGCTGTATTCACAGTAGCATGAAAGTTCGGCAACTTAAAATTCCACCTATGATAAATTAATAACGGTAAAATTTGCTCCAGTATGCTGAATCGTGATTTATGTTTATTCTTGTATCAACCATACTATATAAAATAAAAATTTAATATTTTTTATTTGTCAATTATTTTATATATAATAGAAGTAAATACGTATAACAAGCTATATAGAGATACTGAGTGAACAGTTCATTATTGCACGGTAGCTTTTTTTGTGACCGTTTCATTACTTATACAAATACTTAATAATAACCAAAGATCGTTCTAGCAAATGTAATATGCATGTAAAAAGAGCTTGCATCAATTATTCACACTCGTGAAAAATCCCGTGGTTTCCAATCCGATTGCTACAACTAAGCGTTTAAAAGATGTATCCTCGATATACTTATATTTCATTCAAGTTCTCAGAAATAGCCCTAGCGTCAATCGCATTAGACGTGCATATATGATACGATATAACCTATCTATTTCCACGTGTCTTCTTGACTCGGTATACGATTATATGCATAGTATGATACAAAATAATCAAGCTATTTACACGTGCATTCATGATTCGGTATACGATTATATATATAACCTGGTATACGCGTATCAATAGCTAGGTATAAGCTTGTAGTAGTATCCCCGGTATGCATATATGTATAAATAACCAAGCTATTAACACGCACACACACACCTCGGCATAGTAATCTTAGTACGCATACACGCATGAATAACCAAGCTATTTACATGTGCATACTCACCGCGGTGTAAACAGCTCGGTAAACTAGCATATCAACCACGCTAAATATACACCGCGGTTTAAACAGCTCGATATACTAGCATATCAACTACGCTAAATATACACCATAGTATAAACAGCTCGGTATACTAGCATATCAACCATGCTAAATATACACCACGGTATAAACAGCTCGGTATACTAGCATATTAACCACGCTAAATATACACCACGGTATAAACAGCTCGGTATACTAGCATGCCGTGCTATTTACCCGCGTATATATGCCTCGCTATACGAGCATAGGCAACGAGGTATACGTGTATACAAATAGCTCGGTATACACGTATATACACCTTGGTTAACATATATGAATGCACGTATATTATGTGTGTCACGTTGATAATTTTATACTCATCTCAAAGCTCGTCTGCATGTGTTCCTAAATGCGTGCAATCAAACTCTATTTATTTAAATTAAAATAATGAGTTAAAAAGCGCATATATCTTTATTATGCTAATTTAAATAAATAATGACTTTAAAAAATCTTAAATAGAATTACTTTTTACAGGAAATAAAATTTCATAAAAATTTATGAAATAATGTTTATGATATAACCTCACCTAAAGTATGAAAAAAATATAGAAGATTTTTGTTTAAGAAGAGCATGTTACTACTTTTGTACGTGCTTAAATCAAATTTACAAAATCATTAAATTCTTTTGATTAGAAAAGTCCAAAATTATATCAATAATCCTAAATCAAATTTTATTTTCAAATATTAACCACCTTACATTAAAACTGAATAAACAATTTAACGAACGCTATTGACTTTATTAGGACATTAAAATAAAAGGTTTTAAAAAGTTATTAGTTAATTTGATGTTTACTGAGAAAAATATTCATGAAAAAATCAAACTGTAATTATTTGGTTTGAAAAAAAAACTTCTGAAGACATTTAATATTCTGAATAACAAAAAAAAAGTATTAAATAATTTTAAATCCATTATTTTATTCACACGATAGATGTCATATGTTTGAAAAGATTAAATTACATGTTATCAATCCATTCGGTGTTTCAGAGAAATTTTAAAAACTTTTACTTTAAGAGATATGATAATTTAAAAAATATTCACTTTTTTTCAGACTATTTCTAACCAAATTGTCTTCAGAGGTTTTTTTCTAAACTTGATAGTTTTCAAGGAAAAAATTTATAAAGATTTTCACAGTTCAATGTTGACGTAATCCTTATACACTCAAACTATGATCATTGAAAATAAATGTACATGCACATTTTTGGTTGCATATATTTCACAAAGATATAGGAAATCTTTTGAATCATTTTATCCTCTCAGAGGGTAAAATTATATAAATATAAAAGTCCAAAATTATATAAATACTCCTAATAGTAATTTTAGGTGTAATTAGCTATTCTCAAATATCAACCACCTGCTATTAAAACTGAATAAATAAATTAATAAATGCTATTGACTTTATTATGCTAATTAAAATAAAAGGTTTTAAATAGTTATTAGTACATTTGATGTTTTCTGAGAATAATATTTATGAAAAAATTTTTAATATGATCTTCATGAAACAATCAAACTGTAATTATTTGGTTTGAAAAAAAGCAGTTTTAATGAAAAGTGGTTGATAAAATTTTTTTATAAATATTATTCTCAGTAAACATCAAATTAACTAATAACTTTTTAAAACCTTTTATTTTAAATATCCTAATAAAGTCAATAGCGTTCGTTAAATTGTTTATTCAGTTTTAATGAAAGGTGGTTAATATTTGAGAATCAAAAATTTGATTTGGGATTATAGATATAATTTTGGACTTTTCTAATTAAAAAAATTTAATGATTTTGTAAATTTGATTTAAGCACGTACAAAAGTAGTAACATGCTTTTCTTAAATAAAAACCTTCTATATTTTGAATAAATAATGTTTTCAAAATCATATATTACTCTTTTGCTCTTTTTCTATACTTTAAATGAGGTTATTTCATAAACATTATTTCATAAATTTTTATGAAATTTTATTTTCTGCAAAAAGTAATTCTATATAAGATTTTTTAAAGTCATTATTTATTTTAATTAGCATAATAAAGATATATGCGCTTTTTAACTCATTTTTTAAATTTAAATAAATAGATTTTGATTGCACGCATTTAGGAACACATACAGACGAGCTTTGAGACTAGTATAAAATTACCAACGTGACGCACGTAATATACGTGCGTTCATATGTGTTAACCGAGGTGTATATACGTGTATACCGAGCTATGTTTATACACGTATGCCTCGTTGCCTATGCTCGTATAGCGAGGAATATATACGCGGGTAAATATCGCGGCATGCTAGTACACTGTGCTGTTTATACCGTGGTGTATATTTAGCGTGGTTAATATGCTAGTATAATGAGCGGTTTATACCATGATGTATATTTAGCATGGTTGATATGCTAGTATACGGAGCTGTTCATACCACGGAGTATATTTAGCGTGGTTGATATGCTAGTATATCGAGCTGTTTAAACCGCGGTGTATATTTAGCATGGTTGATATGCTAGTATACCGAGCTGTTTATACCGCAGTGAGTATGCACATGTAAATAGCTTGGTTATTTATGCGTGTATGTATACTAAGATTACTATGCCGAGGTGTGTGTGCGCGTGTTAATAGCTCGGTTATTTATACATATATGCATACCGAGGATACTACTACAAACTTATACCTAGCTATTGATACGCGTATACCAGGTTATATATATAATCGTATACCGAATCATGAATGCACGTGTAAATAGCTTGATTATTTTGTATCATACTATGCAAATCATCGTATACCGAGTCAAGAAGACACGTGTAAATAGATAGGTTATATCGTATCATACATGCACGTCTAATGCGATTGACGCTAGGGCTATTTCTGAGAACTTGAATGAAATATAAGTATATCGAGGATACATCTTTTAAACGCTTAGTTGTAGCAATCGGATTGAAAACCACGGGATTTTTCACGAGTGTGAATAATTGATGCAAGCTCTTTTTACATGCATATTACATTTGCTAGAACGATCTTTGGTTATTATTAAGTATTTTTATAAGTAATGAAACGGTTACAAAAAAAGCTACCGTGCAATAATGAACTGTTCACTCAGTATCTCTATATGGCTTGTTATACGTATTTACTTCTATTATATATAAAATAATTGACAAATAAAAAAATATCAAATTTTTATTTTATATAGTATGGTTGATACAAGAATAAACATGAACCACGATTTAGCATACTGGAGCAAATTTTACCGTTATTAATTTATCATAGGTGGAATTTTAAGTTGCCGAACTTCCATGCTACTGCGAATACAGCCTAACACTAAAAAAGTATCTAGTAGCCACCATTTTAGATCCGCCATTTTAAATTCTTCAACAAGAAAATTATTTCATTTGATCATATATGATACATAGCCAGAATAAGCCCGACTTTTTTTTGATCATATATGATACATTGCCAGGTAACCAGTTAAACAAGATAGTACATTTACAACAGCAAAACATGGCACATCAGTACAAGCAAAAAAAGAATGATAATAGGATTGACGACGATGGAGATAACAGGATTAACTGAATCCATAGAAAAAAAAAACTAAAAAGAACAACATAACTAAAAACGACAAAACAAGAAACAGAAGATAAAAAATAGGAATGTCGCATGAAAAAATTTTTTAAATCCATCATATCCCTCATTTAGAAACAGAAAAAATAAAGGACACGTATTTCTTCTTTTATCATAAAAATGAAAACTCAAAGAGATAGAGGCAGTTGAAAATAGGTGTGACGTCACGAGTACAGGTGAACTCGTGACGTCATGTACATTGGCGCTATATCTATATATATCAAAATTGTATTAACTTATACTGGCTATAACATTTGTAATTTATTATATTTAAAAAAATGAAAAAGTACGGGTCTTTTATTTTTTCGTATATTACCTGACAGATATAATGCATTTTTTCATGCAAGGTCCCAATCACATACAACATATTACAACGGAGAAAAAACAAACAAGTAACAGATTACTAAGGAAAGATGGGAATCAAAATAAACAGTGATGACCTGACAGATCCAGAAGTAGACCTTGACATCTGAATAAGAGAAAGAAAAAAGTACATAGAAAGGTAATAAACTTATCATTAGTGGCGAACTAATCTAACCACGTATGGGAGTCATGATCTGTAGTAAAAATATGGTGAGTAGCCTCAGAAGGCACCAAGAATAATGAATATGAGTCAAAATAAGACCTAAGAGCATCTGAGGAGTAAGAAGATTTGAGCAAATGTATATTAAAATTCCCGGTAATGATAATATTCTTGTAGTTATGTGCATACTCCGATAATAGATAAAAAAAATTATCTAATGAAAAAGCCTTATGCTTTACACAGACTGCGCAACATAATATAGAGTTTACATCATCATTTATATCTAATACAAGAAATTCTGTAGCATTATCAAATGATGGATCTGAATGATGGACATTTCGGGTTTCAAAGCAACTACGGACATAAGCCCAAACACCACCACTAATCTTGCCGTATCTATCGACCCGAAAAAAATTCATATCCATCTATACTAATGACAGAACAGGAATCTGATTCTGTGAAAAAAGTCTCCCTAATCGTAAAAATATCATAATCTTTTGTTTTACATTAAAATTCAATCTCATTGAAGTGTGTTCTGACACAATTAATATTTGTATGAGCAACAAACATATAATCTTTTAATGAAATAGTACTTTAATAACCACTTAAATGACTAGAGGACGGAACAATGGACGACACAACCTTCGAGCCATGAAAGACTCATTTCTTATTGGGAGGTAATAAAATCAGATCGGCTTCAGAAGCGATTGAAATAGGTACAGAGTGCTTTGATCGCTTCATGTACACTTTGAGATCGTTTAGAAAAGGCCATTTATAATTCAGTTCTTTTAAAGTCGCCTTAGCCACCTCCTTAGTACAGAGAGCACGAACAAAAATCTTAGAATTTCCACCGCAACTGAAAATACGCTAGCAAGGAAATTCACATAGTCTGGAAGCCGCTTCTACTATGCGCTCATGAATGTGACCCGAAAAGCACTGAACAACTACAGAGTTTTTTTATCCACCTCCATAGCCTCATTATCCTGAGGAACCTTGGATGACCACTTACGTGTGCTAAGAAGGACAAGACAACAAAGACTCAGTGCGTACCAAACGACTCTCAAGACGATGAGAGTTTGCAGAACATTCGTCCTCAGCTTCTTTCAAAGACGACTCAAGATTCGAGAGATTGATTGATTGATATAATTTTATTATGCCAAGGTCTGAATTTGACCTTATGGCAAAAAACAATGTAATACAATAAATAAATAGTAATTACAAAACAATATAAATGGTAACAAAATTTTACAAAACTTTGGCAACAAAATTAAAGCAAACTTACAGTAAAGTGCATTTTTTAATAACTAAACTAATACAATTATACGCCAATTATCACGCATTTAATTTATTTTACTATACGCATGCGCGCAATTTTAACTAACTATTTAATAGATATATGTAAATAAATAAACAAATCGAGTTCTACATAGCATTGTTTAACAAATAATCATACAAGGACGATTTAAAAGCAGAAACCGATGGTCTCAGGCGGATAGTCACAGGTATCGAGTCCCAGAATTTCATGGCCTGTAAAGTAAATGATTTTTCATACGTCTGGGTTGAAGTTAAAGGCAAAATAAAACTCGATACCTGAACTCTATGGGATCTGCGATAGTCCTCCGTGACTTTCGGGAAGAAGTCATACAGATAACCTGGTTTTTGCATAGTAAGTAGGCCATACAGAAGCACGCCCATAAAATAATTTCTTCAAGCATCCATATTCAGCCATCTTAATCGCAGATAGTACGGTTGGAGTGCAGAGTCCCTCCTCAAGCCAAATATAAACCGCACAACAGTATTGCACAATCGCTGTAATTTAACATCCAAATAGCGTGACAAATCTACCAATATTAAACACGCATAATCAAAATGTGGAATGATCAATGCATTAACTAGTAACGACTTAATTTCCGGCGTAAGACTTCGACCCCTGTAGCGTAAGCGATACAGAACACCATGGACCCGTGAGCAGATCGAAGATACATGTGCATTCCAAGTCAGATCCTCCGAAAAGATGACACCAAGATTCCTACAGGATTTCACAAATGGGACGATAGATCCGTCCACCATCACCGGAGGCAGTTCATCCTTAACTATACACATATGATTCTGGATTGACGCAAACATCATACATTTTGTTTTGGCAATATTGAGCATCAGCCCATTTTCGCGTGACCAATCTACAATCAATGAAGCATTTTCATTTAACCTTGACACCGCCGATTCCAAATCACAAGGCTTACACTGTATATAGATCTGAAGATCGTCCGCAAATAACATACAAGATTCCTTACAATGACGTAACACATCAACCACAGAGTTAATAAAGACAAGGAATATCATAGGGCTCGGTGTAGAACCCTGGGGCACTCCCGAGGTGCTAGACATAAACTCAGAACATTCAGAATCCAAACCCAGAACGGCCTAAGATCGACCAGTTAAGTACGAGTGTAGCCATTTAATAGCCTTATCTGAGAAATTCAACTCTCTAAACTTAGATAGAAGCAGCTCATGGTTAATAGAGTCAAAAGCTCTTTTGTAATCAAAAAGAAGCATAAGAGTTACCAAACCCCGATCAATACCCCTACGGATATCATCTGAAATCTTTGGCAGCGCAGTTTGGGTACTGTAACCACTTCTGAAACCCGACTGATAACGCGAAAACAGGTTATTATTTTCTAAAAATCTAGTAAGTTGTTGAGCCATAAGAGTATCAAACACCTTTGCAAAGTGTGGCAGGTTCGCCATAGGCCTAGTCTCCGACGGTGACGATGGTGAAGCAACCTTAGAGAGCGGAACTACAACAGATCTCTTCCAAAGAGCAGGATAGACACATGACTTAATGGGCAAATTAAACAACCTCGTGAAAAATGGGACAATAACAGGCAAGACATCATTAAAATACGAGAGAGACAGTCCATCGCATCTACGACTCCTTGCCTTTGGAAAGCAAGCCAAAAAAGCCTGATGCACCTCCTCCTGGTTAACACAGTCAAACGAGAGAGAGAATGAGAGAGAGTAAGAAAGAGCGAGAGAAAGCAAGAGAGAGCGAAACTGAGCGCAAGAGAGCGGGAGAAAGCAAGACAACGAGAGAGAGAGAGAGAGAGAGAGAGAGAGAGAGAGAGAGAGAGAGAGAGAGAAAGCTCGGGAGAGTGAGGAAAGCAAAAGAGAGCAGGAGAGAACAGCAAAGAGTAAGAGGAAAAGACTTCGACTTTGATTTTGTTTATTCGGCTTTGGGATAAAAACCCTGTTTACCACTAATGAATAATGTACAACGTCAATTCACAATATGAATAAAACATTACAATTGTAATAAGCAACGAAATATAATTCATTCATTATGGTGATTAACATAGTAATATTAACAAAATAAAGATTTACAAAGATTTAAACTATCACTAAGTTATTAATATTTTGCGTTAGAAACAATAGTAATAGACTAAATTTGAGAATATTGCACTATCTATCATCCTAAGCACGTCAGCAGAAATTTGATCAGGTTCAACAGCCTTAGAGTTCGATAAGCGAAGGATATTAGCTAAGTTAGAAGAATCAGTCGGAGCAAAATTAAAGACAGGTATATGAGCTCTAAGCAGGATAGAGAGCACATGATCAACATCGACATCAGTGAGCGCTGGACCATGAGAAGAGATCGAAGTATAATGGCTTAAAAGTACAGAGGAAGAGAAATTTTTAAGAGGTGATGGCAGAGTATTATTGGCTAAACCTATCTTCCGAAGTTTAGACCATTTATTCTTAACAATGGGTACCAAAGAAAGTTTGCCAGCAATATAATCGTTTTTTAACTTGTTTAAGGAGTTCGAAATATCGTTTCTAAGTGCCTTGAAGCGGGTATAAGTGTCAGCTAAGCCAGATGTCACAGCCAGTCTATAGCAGTTACCACGTTTTTTCATGATTAAGCGAATATCGTAAGTAACCTAAAGTTTGTGCTTATTAGAGATTTTCATTACCTTCGTCGGAGTAAACTTATCAAAAGCATCTACAAAGTTAGTGAAAAATAAATCAACGATACTATTTATAGATTGAGCACTTAAGACCTAAGGTGACTGTAGAGCGTTATTTGAACTAAAACTAGAAAAACATGAATAATTCAACAACAAGTTAAAAGAGAGAGAAGGAGAGAGAAGACGAGAGAACGAAAAAGGAGAGAGAGTGAGAGGAAGCGAAAAAGAACGAAAGATAAAGAAAGAGAACGATGGACAGCGAAAGATAGGAAGAGAGAACGCAAAAGAGCGAGAAACAGAGAAAGATGGAGAAAAGAAAGGGAGAGAGGAAGGGAGAATAGAGTAGGAAAGAGAGAGAAAGCGAGGGAGGATTGAGAGGGAGAAAAAGAGAGAGGGAGGAAGGATAGAAGGAGAGAGAAAGATAGGGCGAGAAAGTGATAAATAGAAAGAGCAAGAGGCACAAATATTGAGACCCAAATAAGGCTCAAAAGAATAAGACCCAAAAAAACCTTAAAAATGATATGATTTAATTATATAGGACTCAATAAAGAATTGCTACTCTTATTTAAAAAATGCTCTCTATGAGAAAGCAAAAAATGATGTACACTTAGCGGAAAGGATATTTTTCCTAATGTGTACCTCAAATGGCAGCACTGCATATTTTACCATAGATGTAAGAGAACTTCGAATCATGCATTGAGTTTCACATCATGATTGTTTTATTTTTTCATATAGGTTATTTATACAAAATTGAAGTGATAAAAACTAAAATTTTATTACAAAGATAATTTAAATTAACAATATTAGATTCTAATTGATTATCGAACTGAGAAATAAAAATTTTATTTCATAAAATTATAATTCAGATTATGAAAAAAGAAAGTAATATTGTTTGTTTACTACAATTATTTCATTAAGTAATAAGTAACGATGATGTGAAATTTGTTCCATAATTTGGAATTGTCTTATGTCTGTGGTAAAATATGCGATGTTGCCATTTGAGGTTAACATTCAGAAAAATATTCTTTCCGCCAAGTGTAAATATAAAAAAGGTGTTGGAAAACACGGAGAATCAAAGAACTGGAGAATCGGAGAAAAGATAGTTTCACTTCAATATATTAAAAAATATAAGATAAATAAATAAAACTAAAAGTTGTAAATATAAAAAATAACATTTATGTTATTTAAATGCATCAAGAGAAAATAATTGATTTATAATATATGTCACAAAAAGCAAGATTGTCAGGGTTACCATTACGAAATTTATTTTAAAAAATTTGCTTTAAAAAAACCATTTTCGAACTTAAAACGCAATAGCCACTTTCTTGAACTAAAAACAAAATAGCCCATTTCTTTAACTGAAAATGAAATGATCCTTTGTTCTTCTCAACTATCGATATCATATCAACAATTTCCGCAGGTAAATTATCAGCCGTATTGCAAAATTTATTTAAAAGCAAGCAAGAAAAGTTGAAATTATAAATTTTGTTATAATAATAAAAGAAAAGTCAAATAATAAAAAAAATATTGTGAAATTTTTCTTTTTATTGCGAATGTTTTTATTTAAAGCTGCTACAAAAACTATTCTTTCAATACTTAAATAAGGTACAAGTCAAAGAGATCATGCCAAAGTTTAATTAAACAGACGTTGAAATCATTCATAAAATAACCATTCACATTTCATTAAAAAAGCTCTGTCTTGCGTTCATCTGAAGAAAAATCAATATGAAACCATCGCTTTTTGTTGAGAAAAAGCATAGAAATATGCAAGCTGGTCTTAAATAGAGGATTTTAATTAATTATCCTGAGAACAACTTATTTCATTATGTAAAAATTAAAAAACTAACTCTATGGGCAACTTATAATTAATTATATTGGAGGCTGTATTTTAGAAAAAAGTTAAAAAATTTGATTTGAAAGATTCAGAATACCTAATAGAATTAGTTGAGTAACATACACTTAGGACTGATTAAAAAAATCAGTCAAATTCTTCTATTTACAATTATTTTATATCAATAAATAATTGTAAATAAAGTCAATAAAAATTATTTAAATTTTTTAATTGACAATTTTTAATTAGAAATATTCTAACTTAAGAGCAGGTGAAGTATATCTGTCCTTTTCTAATCAAGAAATTGATTTCTTTTACAAAAACTAATAATTTTAGTAAAAAATGAAGAGAAAGCCGTATCTCTTATCAAAAAAGCAATATTTGTATTGATGAGAAAGAATTTATTTTATTGCTTCGTTATCAAGAAAACTTTGAAAAACCTATTACAGAGAGGTTAGGGTAAACAATTTGATTTTTCAAGGTTTTCTTGAAAACTAAGCAAAAATTAATTTTTTCTTATTAAAGAAAATTTTGCTTTTTTTGATACGAGATGCAGCTTCTCTTCATTTTTTGCTAAAGTTATTAGTTTCTGCAAAAAATCAATGCTTTGATTAGAAATGGACAGAGGTACGTGACTTTTTCTTAAACCTAAAAATAAACTATAAAGTTGGCTTCTTAGATAATAAGAAATGTGTTACCTGTAATTTAACCAACTTATTTTTATTAACATCTTGACTAAATTCTTACAGAACACGTTTATTATGTAGTTGGAAGCTAATTATTAGTCATAATGAAATAATGCAGGGATCTTTTTGTGTTGCTTTGGACAAATATTAAAAATTTTAACTTTAATGAAGGAAATACCTGGGTCAAGTCATTATAAAATTTAACTCCTTCTTGTAAATTATTTTTTATCTCTTTGAATGCATCAAATGCAGCAGCAAGCTTACAAAGCATTTGTTCACGATTACTTCCACAAGACGATTGTTCCCTTGCAAATTCTGCATGTTTAGCCTGCAATTAAAAAAATATGGAATGTCACAATTTACATATATTATTGAAGCGTGAGAAAAATTGTAGGCACATTATTTACGTTTTTGTTACATAAACTCAATAACTGTTATTAATAATTTCATAACAAGAATTAATAATTAATAGAGTTTTTATGCTATAGTAAACAAAATTTGTAAGATTAAATTTGAGCGCAGACGACTCAAGAAATCCATAAAATATTATACATAAAATGTTACATACAAACTTTCAATGTATTGTATTTTGAGATAAGATTTATCTAGCTTAATTTCTTATTTTCAATCTAAGTTTTTAAGAAAATAACAAGCCCAAATGATTTTTTATTGAAAAAAATGATTGTACTAACATAGCTTAAGTGCGACTAATAAAAAAAATGAAAGACCCGTATGTTTTCGTTTTTTAAAATATGATGAATTACAAAAGTTATAGCCAGTATAAATAAATACAATTTTGATATATATAGATATAGCGCCAATGTACATGACTTCTTTTTCTAAATGACGAATATATAGGATTTAAAAAAAAATTTTTATACAACATCCCAATTATTGGTTTGAAGTATATAGCAGTATTATACCTTGTACACTATATACTCCAGTATGATGCTTATTTGCTAACAATATAAAGGGTTTAGTTGCTAAAATCTAGTTTATTATTACTTAAAATAAACATCTATTCTATACCAAGCACTGAAGTGTAGATATTGAGGTTTTTGTTCGCTTTTTGCATTCTCATAGAGAAAGCATTTTATCCATGAAAAAATTATTTTTCTATTTTTTTTACTAAGTTGTGCATATTTGTACTCAGGGAGTCGAAAAAGTGCGTGCGTGCGTGTGTATGTGTGTGCGTGCGTGTGTGTGTGTTATAAAACAAGCTTTTAAAAAATAATTTTTTTGTGTAGCTCTTTGATCACTTCTTTTGATTTCTGATTTCACGCTTTTACTAACTCTTTTCTTACTTCCTCACTTTCTCTCTGTCCTTCTATCTCAAATTAATCCTTATTTTTACTCTATTCTTATCCATCCTTGTCTCTCTCTTCCTATTTCGTAATCACTCTCTCACATGCACTAATTTTTCTTGAATAGAAATTGTATTTTACATTGAAATCACATTTAAAAAAATGAAATCAAATTACTCTAACTCAATGAGCTCTATGAGAAAACATTGGACCAAAGCACTTGGCAGCGTTTTTCAAAATTTTAGAGCCGACATCTTGAATTTAAAATTTCAAAATTCTTACTTCAGATTCGTAATTAGAGCGACCCCAAAAACCCCTGATTACGTTTTTTTACCACACAAAATGTTTTGTTTAAAAATTCTTGATGATATTATTATTCTTTTACAAATCCTAAAGAAGGTTTTAATAGTACTCCAATATTCAATCCCTTACTAAAAAAATGATGAGCCGTCATATTGAAGCATCTAAAGATCTAAACCATATCAGTTAATATAGAATAGGCGCCAAAATTTGAATTTTAAGAGGTTTCGATTTTTAAAATTGATAAAAATTAATTTCCAGATCAGGTATGGCATTGTTTTTTAGATATAATAAAAGTAACTCAATTAAAATTGGATGAGAATATTTTATTTTGAACTAAGCAATATTATTTTACTATTACTACGTTTTTATTAACTCGCTTTGGTGTCTGTCTGTCTGTCTGTCTGTCTGTCTGTCTGTCTGTCTGTCTGTTCGGTACGAATTTTGCAACCGATTGTAAACTAACTTCCTGATGAGCTAGAGACTTGAAATTTTAAATATAGCTCGGAACTGGATGACAATGCAATATTATAAAAAAAATATATATATCTACCGAACAATATATTAATATATTCAATCATATACGGAGATGTTGGCAAAATTGAAGATTTGAAGATTTTATATATAGATACACTTTTAACATTAGTGTCTAAACATCTTCGAAAATTTTAAAAATCTTCTTTTGATATATTAATATATTAATATATTAATATATTAATATATCAAATATAGTAATATATTAATATAGTAATATATTAATATATTAATATATCAAATATATTAATATATTAATATATTCAATATTATATTTTTGCATGCATTGTTGGATAATATAATTAAATATATATTCCCACCGAAAAATATATTAATACAATTATATACGGAGATATTGGAAAAATTGAAATTTTGAAGATTTTATATATAGATATACTTTTAACATTAGTGTCTAACCATCTTCGAAAATTTTTAAAATTCTTTAACTTCTCATATTGCAATTAGACATAAATTACAGCATTTTGTATTGTACATATAAAATTTGAGACTGTATTTTATTCATTTTATGGTCTATCAATGCATAAAACAATAAATTTTGGTTGAATTTCTAATAGCGTCATTATCGTCAAAATGGCGGGAAACTCAGCATGCGATTACGTGTTCTCTAAAAAAATAGATGAAACACGTTTTAGTCCCTTGATAACAATATATATGCTATATAATATGCACTGTTGGACAACACGATAAAATTTATATATATATATATATTAATATATTTAGAGGGATATACTCATGAAATTAAGTTTTTAATTAATTGAACTAAAAAGTATAAAATAATATTAAAAATAAAAAAAAACTTTTAATGTACTACGTTTTATAATGAACCAAAAAGTATAAAATAATGTGTAATGAAATGAAAAGTGAATAATGATTTGAAATAAAAAAACGTGGGGCGCATACAATACATAATAATAAACATGCGCCCCACGTTTTTTTATTTCAAATCATTATTCACTTTTCATTTCATTACACATTATTTTATACTTTTTGGTTCATTATAAAAACGTAGTACATTAAAAAGTTTTTTTTTTTATTTTTAATATTATTTATGTATATAATCGAATGTATAGCTTAATGACAAAATATATAACTATGAGCACAAGCAAAGTGACTATCTTTTATCTGAAAATTCCAGTAAAATTTTTAAGGTATCTAATAATATAACAATTCAGGTAAGTAATTTATTCCTTCATTGTATATATTTTTAATTATTTTTCATCTAACAATAAGTATAATAACACTAAACAATGAATGAAAATTTGAGGTTATGAAACTTTTATTATTTTATATTTCTATTATTCAGATTAAAAATCATCAAAGTAGCAAAAAAAAGTATTATATTTAAGAGCAGACCGGATTTGCTGTCCTTGCCTAATTGAGATTTTTATTATTTACTCAAGTATTAATTGGTGTATCTGCAAATTAAAGGTTGAGCACAATAGATATTATTATTATAAATATTGATGCACAAGAAAAAAAAATTCTACCGTTTTGTTTTTGAAAAAAATAAGGAACGCTGAAATGAAAGTATATGTATATAATATTTTTGCGTTTCTTACTTTTTTCAAAAACAAAGTGGTGAATAATATCTATTAAGCTCAACCTTTAATTTGCAGATGCACCGATTAATATTTGAGTAAATAACAGAAAACTCGATTAGACAAAGACAGCGAATCTGGCCTGCTTTTAAGTAATATTTAAAAGATAAATTTATTCATATTATATATGTGCAGATTTGAATAGAAAAATAAGGTTATAATGAATCAAAATCAAAATTTACTAATAAAAATGGTTAATTAAGAGAATCAGTCTCATTCGCAGCTTTTTCCAAATAAACTTTTAAATGAATTGACAAACAGAGATTCATCTGTGTAACTAAAAAGATTTTTTATGAAAATTATGTAATTTCTAAATAAATAACAAAGTTTAGTATTTTTAATAAAGGCATTTCAATATTCATTTGTCATTATATGATTGAAAAATTTATTGATTTTCGATTAAACATATATTCTCTTTATTTGGAAAAAAATTCTACTGATTAAAATTCTATTTTTCTAAAAAAAAGAATTATAATTTTACAGTAAAATCATTGGGTACGTAAATCAAATCTTTAGATCTTAGGAAGTTGGCTAGGTGAAAAATTATCATTTTTTCAAATTTGTAATAATGAGTTGCTGTGTACAGCGTTAAAAAAATGGGTAAACGAACGTCGTAATAAACGTCAGCCTAATGTTGATGAAAAGCGACCTAACCTATCTATTGGCACTTGAATTGTTAATATAGATTTTTTAAGAAAAAATATGCAATGCGATCATGAAAATTGTAAGAATAAACTCTCTTTTGATGGGATTGTTGACTGACAAAAAAAAGAATTACTCTCAAAAAATATAAAAAATATTTAACAATTTTTATTTAATATAAAAAATGTTTAACAATCAAACTTGTCTGCTTCTCACAGTGTAAACTCGGAGGTCAAAGAATATGTTTGTGATAAAAGACACGTCGACGTAACAACTAATGCTGTTCTTGGTATAAATATTTTTTATAATTGATCTCAGATTTATGCACTTCTAATTTTTACATGTTTTTACAATTATATTTTTTATTATCAGGTATTTTACATGCTGGAATTGGATGCACCGAGCTGAACAAACTTTTTGCTTGTCTAGATCTTCGGATGATGAATTCACGAATATTTAATAAGTATAAACAAGAGATTGGTCCAATTCTTGAAACAGAACCAAGAAAAAGCTGTACAAGGGCTGCTACGTCAGAGCGAAAACTAGTCTTAGAAAGATTACATGAATTATATAAAGAGCTGTAAGAATTATAGCAAAGTTACTGTTTTAATTTTTTTTAATTAGATAACGAAACCATCAATTTTATTAAATGATTTTTACACAATTATTAAATTTATCTATCAAATTTAAAAAAATGAATCTATTTAATACGCAATTATTATATTTTTTGTACTTATTTTCAACAAAAGCGCAGAATATTCTATGATTTTTATATTTAGTGAAAATTGTACACATTTTATTTTAATTTTATATTGTATTATATTAGTATTATTTTACCATTTGAAATTCACAAAAATTTGTATTGAATATAAAGTTTAAAACAATTAACGTACGATATAATATGTTTAATGTATTCATAAATGTCAAATGATAAATAAACAGATATTGCATAATTTAATTATTATGCGATTGCAATTTTGTTACTGTGCATTTTCTAAAACCTATATTTTTCCATTTTATAGGCCATCAGAAATGAGAGGAGAGTTTTTTAATAAAATGGGTATTTTTAAAAAAAAACTTTATGATAATAATAATATCAAAGACTTCGATAAGAGAATAGGCAATATTGTAAATATTATCGTTTCCTATGGTATGAGTTGGTCCAAACGTGGCAATGGCAGGAGCTACGACAGTGTTGCGTCGCAACATAAATTTATGTAAAAATCAAAAACGATGATGAGCGGCAGCACTTACAGTCGCCTGTTCTCACCTCCCCTAAGTCAGCTCATAGACGAAAGGGGGGAGAGAACAGGGAGACTTTTCAAGTGCCGCGGAAAAAATAGTTAGTATCAAGCGTGACATCGCCTCGAGCGGTCTTGTCTCTTGCGAGAACATCAAATTTCGTTCTAAATTTCTTTCTTTTCAAAAGCTAACTGGGGCTTTTACTGGTGCGGACAAGTTTCCGTACAGCGACGAACGGTCGATTGCGAATCAACGCATCACCTGCGCCCACCTAAGCCGCGGCTATACAAATTTTCATTGTGTCTTTTTCTTCTTTCTTTTGCGTGCGTGCGTGCGAATAAAAATATAATCGTGCGGCAAATAGTGTGTAAAGTTGTAGGAAATAAATCAAGGGTTTTTTATGCCACATGGCTTTTTCCCTTTATATTTGTGTATTTATTGAGTGAATCCTTTCCCGATAAATAAAGTGTAAATTTTAGATGAAATCAATTAAAACAAAGCAACTACAACCGCAAGGTTAGTTGCTTTGTATCAGTAGAATCATTTAATTTCTCTTTTGCAAATTAATAGATCTTTGTGTGCAAAAATTAGTGGTAAAGTCAAATACAGTGTAAACTTAAATTTAATTCAATTAAAGGAGTCAAAGTTAAAGAAAAAAACGCTGCCAAGTGCTTTGGCGGAATGCTTTCTCATAGAGCTCTTTGAGTTTCATTATTTTTTTATATTTATTTAAATGTGATTTTAATATAAAAAAATTGTCCATCATTAATATTTATTCATTTTGTACTTTATAAATTTTGAATATATATATGCTAGTTGATTGCCTTTTCAACATTTTGTTTTGGTTAAATGTTAGCTTTTAAAGTGTTTAATTTTGTTGACTTTAGCTAGCCTTATACATAGGTTCGAATTTATTATTTTTGTTATCTTGTGGATATCTTTTTATCACGACTAAGCTTGGTAAATCCAAGTAGTCAATTTTAGTAACGGTAATTAAATTCAGTAGTACTATTATAAATTTTCAAGAGTAACTCAGAAAACAAAAGAAGTGATCAAAAAGCTACGCTAATAAAATTATTTATTTAAAACTTGGTTTATAAAGACAGTAGCAAATAACTTGTATACAAATTTTAGAGTAATTCTATCAAGTACTTTACGTAAAATGGAAAAATACTGAAATATGAAAATTTTTTAAGAAAATTTTTAAAATTTTCTAAAAAGAAAACTACGCTAAAAAGATCGGTTTATAAAAGTTATCCTTCTTTTGGCAGATGCAAATTATTCCCATGGAAATCTCAAAGCAAACTCATCAATTAACTTACGTAAAATACAAAAAAAAAAATTAAAAATCGAAAATTTTTTCAAATTCTTAAAATGGCTCTATAATAAAAAAAATACACTATGAATACAAATTTTCTATAGCTTCCCGCCTAGTTATACAAAAACATAGATGGTATACAAAATTTGAAGCAAATCCATAGAGTAATTTTCGAGATCTAACTGGTTAAATAAATAACATTTTCTTTTCAAAATTTCTTTTTAAAATTTTTAAAAATGCTCTAAAATTAAAACTACGCTATGAAAATCAATTTTTGAAAATTTCCCTTCTTTTGGCAGTCGCAAATAATTTCCCTGTAATTTTTAGAACAAATCTATCGAGTACTTTACGAAGAATAAAAAAAAATAAGAAAAGAAGAATCAACATTTTTTTTTAAATCTTTAAAATTCTCTAAAATTGTAACCACTCTAAGAAAATTAGTTTCCAAAAGCTAATTTTTTTCAGACAATAGCGAATTAATTGTATGAAAATTTTGGAGAAAATTTATAGTATGGTTAACGCAAAAAAGAAAATAAATGAAAGATAAAAATTTTTTTGAAAATTTTCAAAGTGTTCTAAAATTAAAACTGCGCTGAGAAAATTAGTATTCCAAAGCTTGTTTTCTTCAGATAGTAGCGAATTAATTGCATACAAATTTTGGAGCAAATCAATCGAATGGTTTTCGTAAAATAAAAAAAAATTAAAAATAAAAATTTTTTAAAAAATTTTAAAAATGCTCTAAAATTAAAAGTGCGCTAAGAAAATTAGTTTACAAAATTTTTAATAATTTTGGCAGTCGAAATAAAGTTCCATACAAATTTTCGAACAAATTCTTCGAGTAGTTTACGTAAAATACAAAAATAATGAAAAATCGAAATTTTTTAAAAATTCTTAAAATGATTCTAAAAAAAAACTGCTCTAAGAAAACCAATTCCCAATAGCTTCCGCACCAGTTCATCAAAAAATTGAATTGTATGGAAAATTTGAAGTAAATCCATCGAGTAGTTTTTAAGATTTTATTGGCTTAATAAATAGAAACATTTTTTTCAAAAATTTCAAAATGCTCTAAAATTAAAACTGAGCTAAGAAAATCAGTTTTTAAAAATTTATTTTATCCGGGCAATCAGAAATAAATTCCATGCAAATTTTGAAGCAAATTCATCGAGTAGTAAACAAAAAAAAACCAAAAAACGAAAAATCGAATTTTTTTTTATTTTTAAAAAACTTTAAAATGAAAACTACGGTGGAAGAACCAAATTATCAATAGCTTCCCAGCAAGTTAATCACAAAACTAAATTCCATGCAAAATTAGAAGCAAATCCATCGAGTAGTTCTCGAGATACAGCTTACTAACTGAATTCATACATCCACACACACACACACACACACACACATACATACAGACATTTTCTGAAACCACTTTTTTTCGACTCACTGAGTTCAAATATGTACAAATTAATGAAAAAATAGAAAAAAATTTTTTTTACCGATACAATGCTTTCTCTATGAGAAAGCAATTAAGTGTCAATTCATTTTTATTCAAACAAGGGTAAATTCAAAATAAGATTAGTTAGGGAATTTCATGATTAGATAAAATTTCAAAGGAAAAGAACCACGTTCTTTTCTTTCTAAATCATCCAACAAATTTAGTTAAAAAATTCGTTGGAAAAAAGACTACGCGTCTTTTCATGGTGCAATCCTGTGAAGTCAGAAATCACGATCCCCTGGTTTACGAAAAAATCATAACCGCTAAAGCGTTCGACGAACAAAGCGAATTCTCAGAAAGTCAAAACAGGCGCCGGCCGGCGAGCATAGATATAGGTATACAAGCCACAAGCCACCGAGCAACGCCATCCCCGACAAAGGAGAGCTTCAACTTAGAGACTTCTAGGAAAATAAGATAAGTATTTTTGTACAATATACGAGGTAACAACATAATATTTTCTCAACTTCAAAATAATTTGAAAATTAATATCAAATCAAAATTTCATTTATTCAAATCTGAGATTCATAAATTAGTTTATTTCAAAACTTTTATTGTAGAAAACGTTTCTTTTAATTTATTTTTTGTTTATTAAAATTTAAGACAACTTAACGTAAAACTTAAAATTTAATTTAAAAATTTTATTTTTCATTTGAAGTTTCATTTTGAAAAACTTTACATTTAAGCGAGAATTTTATTTATCAGTTTGGTTAGAAGAAATTTAGTTTCTAAGAAATATCAACGCACAAATAAAAATTAAAATTGAAATTTATATTTTAATATTTCATTTAGCATTTTCAAAGAAAAATTCATCTCAGTCTAAAATATAACTTTCAGAAAGTTACATTGTTCAAACCAAAGTTTAGCATTAAAATAAAAGGTTCATTTTTAGAAAATCTTACACAATTTCAAAGTCTATTAAAATTAAACAGTAAATTAAAATTTTGTTTGTTGAATAAATCTCATACATTTAAAATTTTTTACTTTTGAAAATTACACTTAAAATTTTTACTTTTGAAAATTGCATTTAAGTTAGAAATTTCTTTTTCAAAAATTTGTTCTTTTCATAAACTTAAGATTTAGCATCATAAAATTTAGTTCATAAAATTCTTTTTTTTGAAAGGTTAACAACAAAATAGAATATAGAATTTTATTTTACAAAGCACAAAAGGTTCTTTGTCTTACAAGCGAACATTTCTCAGATTGAGATCACGTGCTCTCAATGAGATAGAAAGTTGTCCTTTACGATTTTACGAAAGTAAGACGTAGCAACTTAAAACTATTTTTAAGAAAATTTTTATGAAAGATTAAGTTGTGTAGTGACGGCTCCTGGCTCAAGGGAGATTACGTTAGCTAGGTGTAACATAAATTCATCGATTTGCGAGAGGAAAAGCGAGTTGGTAAATTTATCCATTTTTTTAAAATAAATTTTAAATTTCATAAAGGTACATTAAATTTTGAACAACTTCACATTTATTATTCAAGTAAATTTTGTTTCATAAATTAATTTATCGTTACATTTACATTTAATTTTAATTAAATTCATTATACATATCTGATTTCAAAATTGATTTCAAGTTAACTTTTTTCACATTAGTTTTTTCTAAATTTAAATTTAAAATTAAATTTAATAAATTTTGCTTTGATTGTTTGTAACATTTACTGTCAGTTTTTACAGTTTGAGGTAATTCATGTAGCTAGGGTCGCTTTAAATAAAGTTTTTAAAACAACACTAGATAGTTCGAAAAAATTATCGCTGTTGCCCAAGCCACGCCATTCGTGAGGAGGTTTCGTCGCACCAATAGTGACGGAATTCTCTTCGTGACAGTAAGAGCGCACGCAAGGCGAAGGATCAACGAAAAATTCTGTTTCTTTTCAAAAACAGCGGGCAGGTAGCAAGGTTTAATTAAAACAACATATAGTTGTATATTTTGACAATCTATTACTTAAACTCTTATTAAGTTTTACACATTCAAAATGAATGATCCAGCAGGAATAAATGTTGTGAATGCAAAGCTAGGGATTTTTAAAGATCAAATAAATGCGTTACAAACGTACATAGCAAGTCCCGACGCAGAATCGGAAAACATTAAAATACGTTTGGAACATTTATCAGACTTGCACGAAGATACACATGTAATGAAAGTTAAAGCAGTAGTTGCTAATTTAGGTGATGAAATAATAAATGAATTTAAGGTAGTAGAAACAATGTATTATTCTACAGCAGCTTCGGCTAAGAAATTATGTCAAACTAACGAACCAATAGCTAGTTCCACATTAAACAATTCTAACATCACTCTGACACGAAAACACACTTTACCGAAATTAACTGAAACAAAGGTACCAAAGTTTGATGGCAAATCAGAAGAATGGCTTGCTTTCAAAAACCTTTTCACTGCATTAGTACACTTCCGTGATGATTCAACTAATACAGTCAAACATGCACAACTCTTAGAAGCTCTTTCAGGTCCTGCTAAATTAAAAATAATAGAATTCGTGCCTAGTGAGGAAAATTACCCAAAGGCTTGGCAAGCCCTTCTAGATTTTTACGATCATAAAAGAATAATTAGTAATAGACATTTAGACGCTATTTTAGATTTACCTGTAGTACCGAACGCAACAATAGAAGGCGTGTCATCTTTGTTAGACAAGATGCGTCAGCATCAACATATTCTAAAACAGTTAGGTGAAGCTTCATTTGACAATATGTTAGTTAGGATAGCAGAAAGAAATCTACCACCAGGATTAAAAGGTAAATGGCAGGATAGACTTAAATTAGATCAACTTCCTACAACAAAAGAAATGTACGAATTTTTACAGAGTAGCATTTTTAAGCTTCAATCTCTTGAAAATACAAAGAATCACGATAGGACAAATTTAAAAAGAAACTCAAAGGATAGTGTAGGAGATTTTAGAACAAAAAGGGGTAGAGATTTTGTATTAGCAACTTCAGCATCAACAAGCAATAGGTTAGTTAGTTGTCCGAAGTGTAGGCAACCTCATGAGTTGTACAGATGTTCTGAATTCTTAGGATCAAATGTAGAACAGCGATGGCAATTTGTAAAATCACAACGACTCTGTTTTAATTGCTTAGGCAGACACACCTTTCCTTGCTCGAGCAAGAAAAGATGCAGAACATGCAACAAACATCATCACACTTTGCTTCACGAGATTAAAAATAAAGAGCCCACACAAGTTACACAGTCAGACACTGTAGAGGTGTGAATAGATTATTGATCGTACTGATCGGAAGCTTTTCCTTTAGGATACAACTTAATGACTACATGTGTAGTCACAATTCAAAATAAAGAAGGAAACTTCATTGCGGCTCGCGTATTATTAGACTCTCATTCCACAATCAATTTTATTACAGAAACTCTTGTAAATTCTTTAAATTTAAATAATCATTATTGTTCAATTGATATAGGGGCAATTAATGGGTTATGTACTCTTTCAAAACATTACGTAAAATCAACTACTCAATCAAATTACAATCAGTATAAATATCAACTTAGTTTTTTAATTGTACCGAGCATAACGGACACAGTACCCAATGAAGTTTTTTCCTCGTGACTTATTGAACATACCTAAGAACATTCCTTTAACTAATCCACGATTTCACATACCAAACCACATAGATATTTTATTAACATCAGATGTAACACTTTCTAATCTATCTATAAATCAAATAAAAATTGAACACACTAACCTCTAAATTACATTACAAAAAATGAGTTTTAGGTTGGATAGTAGCAGGTGGAATCAACAACAAAATTTAGGATAAAGAAGTTAGCTGTAATGTAATTAAATTAGTTAGACTGATAAAACAATTCTGGTTTAGAGAAACTTTGAACAAAACCCAATTAGATCTAGGGAAAACATGGCTTGCAAGCAGCAGTACGCTGCTCACACCAAAAGAGATAATTTAGGAAGGTATATTGTTAGGCTTCCATTTAGAAATAGTAAATTTGACTTAGGTGAATCAGAACAACAAGCAGTACGTAGATTCTATGCACTCGAAAAACGACTCGAAGTTAATCATAACTTAAAATTAGAATGTAGTAAAGTAATGAATGAATTCATTGCCTTTCTCATCATGCTGTAGTAAAAGAATCTAGCGAAAAACTAAACTTCGAGTAGTTTTCGATGCATCAGCTAAAACATCAACAAGTATTTCATTGAACGATACACTCATGGTAGGGCGTACACTACAAATGTACTATATTCTAACAGGTGTTTAGTTTTCGTATACATACATACGTAGTAACAGCTGATATAGACAAAATGTGTAGGCAGAATTTACTTCACTAATATGATAGGAAAACAAACTTAGAACGTTTTAATTAAATACTGTAACATTCAGCATAGCTTTAGCTCCATTTTTAGCTAGTACAACCATTTAATAGTTGGCACGCGACGAGTTAGGAAAATTTCCAATAGCTAGCAAACTATTATTGCGTGAGTTTAAAGTAGATGATTCTATTTCAGGAACAGAAACTTTAGAAGAATCAATAAAAATTAAATGAGATTATAGAATTATTAAGTAAGGGAGGATTCGCCATACGCAAATGGTAATCCAATCGCACAGAGATTTTAGATGGGCTTGATAAAAGAATTTCTTATTTAGATTGTATAGTAACGAATAACCTTATTCAAAAAACGTTAGGTATAGTATACGATTAAGTCCTTGATGATTTAAAATACAAGCAGTAGAGAACCAAGTTAGTTGGCGTTACGTTCGATCAGAGGACAACCCAGCTGATGCATTGTCCAGACGACAATTGCCTTCAGACTTTAAAAAATCAACTTTAGTTCTTAGGGCCGAAATGGTTAGCACAATCAGGAAATACATAGCCAGAATTAGTAGAAACGATTAGTTTAGAAATTTTAGGTACAACTGGAGAAAAAATGTTTTAAGGGGTAACAATTTAACTCATAAACAACTTAAGATTTTTATATAGAAATAGACGCATTTTAAAATTTGCGACTATTGTATGCAATCTCAGCTGATCTTAATGATCGCTTAGTAATAACATTAGCACATTTTCTTGTAGGTAGACCATTCAAGTTCTTACCAGAAAAACATTTGTTTTTAGTTTCAGATAACAAACTATCAGCTTGCAATTTCATTGCAAGGGCTTGTCAACATTTTTTGGGCCCACTGGCATCAGGAATAATTATCCGAATTACAAATCTGAACAAAATGGTATTGTCTTGGAAGTCTCTCCCGGGGACGGCGACATCGCTCGAGTGGCTTCTGTCAAGACCAACACTGGCGCTTATCAGCGTAACATCACAAGACTTTGTCTTTCACCTGTATATTGAATCTTTGATTCATGTTTCATATCTGTACATATCTATTTTTTTTGTAAAAAACGAAAAAATTAACACAAATTCAACTTGCGAATAAAATCAATCAGCAACGTAGTCACTCCAAAGGAAACTGCGATCATTTGTAAAACTTGCATTCAGCAAAACAGTCACTCCAAAGGAAACTGCAATCATTTGTAAAACTTGCATTCAGCAAAACAGTCACTCCAAAGGAAACTGCAATCATTTGTAAAACTTGCGATCAACGACGTAGTCACTCCACACGAAACTACGCTCAAACATATTTGTCTAGTCAAACACTTGTCAAATACCAATTAATGTAAATTTAAATCTTAGGTTAGTTGCGAAATCGAAGCTTCGATCTAGTTTAACTCATTTCATTTACTACAAAATCAATTTTAACATAAAACTTTATTTTGCAGCTTGCGCCCGCAGTATGTTGCGTCGCAACATAAATTTATGTAAAAATCAAAAACGATGATAAGCGGCAGCACTTACAGTCGCCTGTTCTCACCTCCCTTAAGTCAGCTCATAGACGAAAGGGGGAGAGAACAGGGAGACTTTTCAAGTGCCGCGGAAAAAATAGTTAGTATCAAGCGTGACATCGCCTCGAGCGGTCTTGTCTCTTGCGAGAACATCAAATTTCGTTCTAAATTTCTTTCTTTTCAAAAGCTAACTGGGGCTTTTACTGGTGCGGACAAGTTTCCGTACAGCGACGAACGGTCGATTGCGAATCAACGCATCACCTTCGCCCACCTAAGCTGCGGCTATACAAATTTTCATTGTGTCTTTTTCTTCTTTCTTTTGCGTGCGTGCGTGCGAATAAAAATATAATCGTGCGGCAAATAGTGTGTAAAGTTGTAGGAAATAAATCAAGGGTTTTTTATGCCACATGGCTTTTTCCCTTTATATTTGTGTATTTATTGAGTGAATCCTTTCCCGATAAATAAAGTGTAAATTTTAGATAAAATCAATTAAAACAAAGCAACTACAACCGCAAGGTTAGTTGCTTTGTATCAGTAGAATCATTTAATTTCTCTTTTGCAAATTAATAGATCTTTGTGTGCAAAAATTAGTGGTAAAGTCAAATACAGTGTAAACTTAAATTTAATTCAATTAAAGGAGTCAAAGTTAAAGTAAAATTAGGTGTCAATTCATTTTTATTCAAACAAGGGTAAATTCAAAATAAGATTAGTTAGGGAATTTCATGATTAGATAAAATTTCAAAGGAAAAGAACCACGTTCTTTTCTTTCTAAATCATCCAACAAATTTAGTTAAAAAATTCGTTGGAAAAAAGACTACGCGTCTTTTCAGACAGCTTAAACGGTCATGGCGAAATTATAAGTTTATTATGAAAAAAAAATTTAGATTATCGTCCAAGTATTAGAAAGTGTCGATTATGTGACCTAGATAAAGATGAAGCATCTTATAACTGTCGAAAAAATTTCGTAAGCAGTGCAAAATCAATGGAAGGCGATGTCAGAGCTGAAATAGTTAATCACAGTAATACCTTAAAGGAAGTCGGTGTAAACGTCAAAGTAATAATTGGTGACGAAGACAGCTCTCTCATGGCAGCTATAAATCAAGATAATGCCAAAGAAAATAAAAGTAGAACAATTTTCAAGTTAGCGGATACTAATCATTTGAAAAAAAATTTATCAAAAAAATTATATAGTATGCAATTTAAACATAAAGAGTTGTCTAAAAAAGAACTTATATCATTATTATAAAAAATTTTGTATGAAATTAATACAGAAAATGAAAAAAAAATCAATAAAATCAAAATCCATTGTAAAAAAAACTCGTCGATTTGAACTAGTCACTAAAAGAGAGAATCTGCGTAAAATGTTAGAGACAGAAGAAGGTGTTACTTACCAGTCTAAAATTGCTTTTGAAATTTATGATATGCAAGAAAAGATTGATTCAAACGAACTAATTTCGAAGGATAAATTTAAAATTGTATATTTTTATATCGAAACATCCGATCGTGCAAGAAGTGCAGATATTTTATAAATTGCAACGGTGACAAATAATAATGAATTGTCTGTATACATTGAGCCGATTTTACCTATCCAAACCACAGCAACTGAAGTCAATGGTTTTGAAAATAGAAATGGTGATTTATATTTTCATAGTAAAAAGGTTGATACAGTAACAGTAATCGATGCTTTAAAAAGTTTTTGTGAATTAAAAAAAAAAAAATTGGACATAACTGTTTACTTGCAGCTTATAATGCATCCTTTGATGTATCTTTTATAATAAGAGATATAATAAGATATTTTTTACTGAATTATTATAAAAAAGTATTATATGGTTTTATTGATACTTTAAAACTTGTGACGTGGTATTTTCACGCCACAATAATTTTTTTTTTTTGTTTTATTTATATAAAATGATTTTCTATTAAAAAACCTGTAAAATAAAAAGCATACATAATTTCCCGAGCGTGTGAATTCATAAAATCATAATGACCACACTCGTGACAGCAGCCAAGGCCACCGTAAGAAACCAACAGAGAAATAATTCTGTTGTGTTCTTGTTTTCGGTGCTGAACCCTAGATGTACACGGCTGATCATATAGCCTATTGCTAAGTAGCCATGTATGTTGGACTACCGGCTGACGGAACTGACGAAGAAACAACTATGCACACACACACTCACTATGAACACACAATCAGCAAGTAGAACGACCGATACCTGCTAGCAGAAGACGGTTATACCACATCTAGGAGGCAGCAGAGCGGTTTCAACGGCGTAGAAATAATGAACACGTGCTCGCGCAAACATGCTATTGTGGCGCTCGCGTAGTGTAGTTAAAAGAAAGAAAGAGAGAGAGATATATAGAAACAGAATGATGTAATAAGCGAAGTCGATAAAGTAGGATACACGCTTATGGTAAAGAGAGATTATTTAGATAAAAAACTGAATTATATTATAAAAACGCTGCCAAGTGCTTTGGCGCAATGCTTTCTCATAGAGCACATTGAGTTAGAGTAATTTGATTTTATTTTTTTTAATACGATTTTAATATAAATGTCCCTATCCTCTGTATTGAAGGCTGTCTTAATACCTACGAAAACTATATGAATTTTACTCTTTCTTAATTTTGCCATTTGCATAATGTTATTTTATGATGCTCTAAAATTAAAAATGCGTTTATAAAATTAATTTTCCCAAGCTTGTCTTCTTAACACTATAACCAATAACTTGCATACAAATTTTGGAACATTTTCATCGAATAGTTTACAAAAAATACCAAATAATTGAAAAATAAACATTGTTTTAAAATTTTCAAAACGCTTTAGCGTTACAACTACGCTAAGAAAACCAGTTTTCAAAAGTTCATTTTATTTAGGCAATCGTAAATAATTTCTATACATAATTTTAAGCTACTTTATCGAGTAGTTTACGTAAAATACCAAAAAATAAGTGAAATTCTATTCAAATTTTTCAAAATGCTCTAAAATTAAAACTGCGCTAAGAAAATAAGTTTTTCCAAGCTTGCTTTGATTAGGCAATAACAAATAATTTTTATGAAAATTTTTGAGCAAATTTATCGAATGGCTTTTGTGTAATAGAAAAAAAATGAAATATGAACATTTTTTCCAAAATTTTCAAAATGCTCTAAAATTAAAACTGAGCTAAGAAAATAAGTTTTCCAAAGCTTGATTTATTCAGATAATAAAAATAATTTGCATAAAAATTTTTGAGCAAGATTATCGAGTGATTTTTGTGCAATAGAAAAGAAATTAAAATTAAAAAATTTTTTCAAAATTTCCAAAATGCTCTGAAATTAAATGTGCGCTAAGAAAATTAAAGAAAATTAGTTTTCAAAAGTTCATTTTATTTTGCCAATCATAAATAATTCCCATACATAATTTGAAGCTCTTTCATCGAGTAGTTTACGTAAAATATAAAAAAAATTAGAAAAATTTTATTCAAAATTTTCAAAATGCTCTAAAATTAAAACTGCACTGAGAAAATAAGTTTTTCAAAGCTTGTTTTATTTAGGCCATTACAAATGATTTCCATAAAAATTTTCGAGCAAATCTATCGAATGGTTTTTGTATAATAGAAAAAAAATGAAAAATAGAGATTTTTTCCAAAATTTTCAAAATGCTCTAAAATTAAAACTACACTAAGAAAATAAGTGTTCCAAAGCTTGTTTTCTTTAGACAATAGCGAATAACTTGCATACAAATTTAGAAGCAAATCTATTGAATGGTTGTCGTAAAATAAAAAATAAATAAAAAAAAATTTTTTTCAAAATTTTCAAAATGCTCTAAAATTAAAAGTGCGCTAAGAAAATCAGTTGGTAAAAGTTTTTCTTCTTTTGGCAGTCGCAAATAATGTTCATACAAATTTTCAAGAAAATTCTTCGAGTAGTTTACGTAAAAGATCAAAAAAATGAAAAATCAAAATTTTTTTAAAATTCTTAAAATGGCTCTAAAAAAAAACTGAGCTAAGAAGATCAATTTTCAATAGCTTCCCCCCCAGTTAGACAAAAAAATAAATTGCATGCAAAATTTGAAGCTAATCCATCGAGTAGTTCTCGAGATCTTATTGGCGTACTGAATGCATACACACACACACACACACACACACACACACACACATACATACAGACATTTTCTGGAAACCACTTTTTTCGACTCCCTGAGTCTAAATATGTACAAATTAATAAAAAAATAGAAAAAAATTTTTTCTACCGATACAATGCTTTCTCTATGAGAAAGCAAAAGGGGAAATTAATAATGCTTAGCATAGCGTAGGCGTATATATATGTAGAGGGCGCTCGCGTACTAATAAGATTCGAACATCAAGTTAAATAAATTTCTTTTTACATTGTTTTCTTTTAATTTTGCAAGTGGCACTACTGTATTTTAAAGAATATTTTTTTTATTTATAATAAAGATTTGTAATAGCGTAAATTAGTTGAATATTGATGACATAAAAATTATTTGGACAACTTAATAAAGTAACTAATTAAAAATATAATGTTTATAAGAAATAGAAATTTCAATAATTATTAACATCTAACATATCATTAATATTCAATTAAATCACGCGCGTAGAGGGCGTAACAAGTAAAGTGATTCTACTCTAGTAAAGGAAATAAAATGTTAATTTGACTAGCGATTAGCGAACTACACCAGAATCATTAGATTATATAATAAAAAGAAACTAATTTGATTCCGGAGTAACTAGTTAAGAAAGAGATAGTAGATAGGATATAACAAGAGTAACAAAGAGAGCAATAGAGAAGAAGAAGCAACTGATGCTCAAAGGTCGCGTCCTTCTTCTTCGTGCCTCATTGTCGTTCCAGTCATCGTGTTATACGGGTGTCCTTTTTCGCTATCCTTAAAAATTTGTTGAAGTTTACTTCGTTATTCAAATTGTTGTATTGTTATTTTTTGGTTAAGTTGTAACGCAGCGTGCTCGCGTTTTGGGGTTTTAAAGGTCATGCTACTCTAAATTAATTTTTATTTCTGTTATTTCATTTACTATGAACCCTGAGGAGATTTTAATCACTATTGACGCCCCATTCCCCGACTTTAGCGAGGACGAGCACACTATGATACAAAAAGAGTGAGAACTTTCTCGCTCTTGCTCCTGCTAACCGAGTCGTAGACCAAGCGACTCCAAATGTATGAATGATTTAAATGTTAATTATATATTCTCTAGGGTGAATTCTCAACCCTGATACTTTCTTGCAAAGAACTAAAGAGATGTAATAAAGGAGCATGCAGGATTATAATTTGAGGTCATATTGAATTTCACTTTTTTATATAAAAGAATCTTGAAATTATATTCTAAATAATGAGGTATTCACAATGAAAAATTAATGCTAAGTTCTTACAAAATGTTTGTGATTCTTTTCTAGATTTAAATAAAATAATACGCTCGCGGAATCATTACAATAAATTCGCGTGAAAGAGAGAGATAGAGATTTTCTTTACTGTGACTCGCGCCGCGTTTTACAATATGATTCTTTTGTTTAGAGAAACTTACGTTACCGAGAACGACGAGGCGGGCCCACCTCCCGTAGATCTTTCTCTGTACGTTTTTCTCTCTGCAACTTCCTAGCCTTTTGAGTATGAGCTCGGGATGAGACACCGAACACGTGGCAACGTGAAAAGCTTTCCTTTCGCGCGTTGGACCTCAGGCTGGAGTTGAATATACGAGCGGCTGTCTTGGCTGGTGGTCAGGCGACGAGAGAGCGAGCTTCGCGTTACGCTTGCTGTGCGAGGCTCTCTCGGCTATCCCTTTCTACTTCCTAATCGTTATCTTATTCTGTCTAACTCGCTGCTTGCCTAACTGATCTCTCTTTCTCATTAGCTTTCTTAGTCGCGTTTTCGCGAATACATATCTTTTGTTCTTTATTTAAACGTGCGAACAGCGCCTCCTGGTGCTATTTCATCTTATCTAAATTGAAGTAGTAACCATGCTTCGGTACATGGTTACACACCCCCGCCGCTAAGACCTGAGCCTAGCGAAGGTTGTTCGCACGACCTATGAACGTGGCCGTCACAGCATATAGAAAAAAATGAACTGAAAAATTTAATTCTCTAAATAGAAAAAATAAAAAATAAATTTATTCAATGAAAAAAAAATAATATCACAAGTGTGATTTATTTGTATACTTTTCTCTCTCTCTCTTTCTTTGACAATTCAAGTTTTTTCTTACATCTATTGTTAATACGCATGATCATTCAAATTCGTATTTAATGTTACCTATATTTTCTTTCTCTTTTTCTCTTCTTAATAACAAAATTTCTATGGTTATATTTTATTTTATTTTTTTCTAATTCTATTGAACTTTTTTGTATATATTTTTTTTTTTATTCTAACAACTTTTCCTATTAAAGTTATTATTTTATTTTATTCTACTAGGTATATAATAGGTTATGTAAACATATATTTTTACTAATTTTAATTTTTTTTTTTTTTATTTCAATGGAAAAAGATGATTTTTCTTACAGTAGATTGTACACAATTTATCTTTCTTTATTTTTATTATATTTTATTATTTTTATTTTAAGTCTTTACGTTATTCCTGCGTTTTATATTTTTTTTCTTCACCCGGTTTTCTTTTCCAATCTTTAAACATCGCGTTTGTATCTTCTAGTTTCTTCTTCCAGTCTCTTTCTGGTAATATCCATCTTGGTTTCGCTAGATGTTGTTCTTTCTCGCGGTTGTCTTCTGCTTCTTTCTTTGTAGTTTCTTGGTTGTTTTGTAACTGCGATCTATACTCTACCAGTGCGCTCTGTCGTTGCTTTTTCTTTTCTTGGTGTTGTTTTTGTACATCTGCTTCCCATTGCGTTTTTAATTGTGTCCTTATTTTTTCTTTTTCTTCTTCTAATTTTTTTTGTCTTCTAATTCTTTTTTTCTTTGTGCTACTTTATCCCAATCTTTTTTTTCTTCCTTGTATTTCTCGCACTAGTTGTTAAGTTCTTGCTCTTCTCTTTCATTTTCTTCCAATATATCCATATAAATTAATCTTTTTCTTATATAATCTTCTTTTGTGTTTTAGAACATTTTTTGTACTCTTCTTTTTCTTTCTCAAGTTTTTCGTGCGTTTCTTCCGCGCCTTTCATTTTATACTGTTTATCGTTATTTATCCTTATTTCTTTCAGCTGTTTTTCTAGTTCTTCTTTTCTGATTTTTTCTTCGAACACTTGTTCTTTTTTCTTTCTCTCTTCGTCTATCTTTTTCTTTTCTGCGTTCATTTTTCTTTGCTCGTCTAGCCAAGCAGTTCGCCTTTTCTTGTTTCTTTCGGTCATGTAATTAAAAATTTCTTCTTTTTGTCTTGTCATTTCTGGTAGTTCTAATATTTTATCTTTCTCTTCTAGGATGGGGTGAAGCACTTTTTTGATATCGTTTTCTTTTTTTATTGAATTTTCTGTTGTAGTTTTTGTATCGATGTGCTCTTTCTCGATGTATTCTTCCTCCTTTTCTATTTCTTTATTTTTGATGCTGTTGTTTGCTTTCTTCTTTTCTTCGCGGTTGATTTTTATTTTTCCGTTGATCGTGTTTATTATTAAAATCCCTCTGAAATCTTCCATATCTAATTCCATTATTCGTGGATCGTCCATTTTGCTTTTTTTTTCTCACTTTCACTAATATCAATTTGTCCTTATTTTACACTTTTTATTAATACACTACGCACTTAAAGTATTCTATTTTTAATAATTTTTCTCTCTTACTTTGAGATATTCATTGATTTTGTCATTTTAGTTATTTTTGAATGTCTTTTATTTCACTCACCAACTTTTTTTTAGTACTTTACTAAGTTATAATAACTATTCTTAGTCTTTATGTTTTTGTTTTTATATTAAGTTAATTATGAATGTATTTTTCTCACTAACACTTCACTTTTTTTCCTTTTAGTCTTTTGCTGTGATATAGTAATTGTTTATTCTTATTATTTTTGTTTTATTCATACACGCAATATTTTCCACTAGCACTTCTTTATTAGTTTGTTTATCTTTCTCTTTTTTTTTTAAATGTTCTATTTATTTTCCTTCTTCAAACACTTTTTTATTTATGAATTTATCGTTAGAGAAAAAAATTGCTTTGTCGCGTGCCTTGTCTGTTTGACATCGAAATATTCTTTGCGTTCTACGCGCTTGAACTGGCCTAAGAGTGGTGGGGATATAGACGGCGCTCTGTGATTTATGTACCGCGCTATTCCTTTTGCTGTTACTGTTGATGTCCACTTGGTTTCTTGTTTTTTCTTTTTGAATTTTTAATTTGCTTTTTTCATTTTATTAATATTATTCTAAAGTAATTTAAAATATTTATTTTTCTGTTTTTTTTTTTTTTTATAAATATATTTGTTTTATTTAATGTTTTTTTTGAATTTTCTTTTTAATTGTTTGATTATTGCGGTTAAGGGATTACTGTATTTTATTATTTTCTTGAACGCGTCTATTTTCTTTTAGTTGTTATTTTCTACTTAGTGTAACTTTTACTTATTAAATTAATATTTTTCAATTACTAAGATTTTTCCTATATAATTTTATTTAATTTGATTTATTGTTTGTTTGAATTTGTAAATTTTTTTCTATTGTTCTTGTTTCATTTATTAGTTTATTTTTATTTATTTTTATTTTCTTTTTTTTCGGTTTGTCTTTATTTATTTTTTCTTGTAGATTTTTCGTGACGTTAATGAGATTAGATTTTTTTTTGAATGGCGGGTATTGAAAAAACTTACAATTAATAGTACAATATATCTAGAAAAAGTGTTACAAAAGTGTGTAGTATAGTTAAATATCATTTTTTTTGTTAAGAAAGCATTTCGATTCTAGTTATTTACTATTTTTCTTGGTCTACCTCTTTTTCGCTTTTCTTTTGGCTTTTCTTTTTCGACTTGTTCTGTGTTATTTTTATTTGATTTGTCGACTTTTTGCCATATGTTTTCTTTGAATTTTTTTAAGTCTTTCGCGTGACAAGTGGTTTTAATTTCTTTCTTTCCATCTGACAATTTGTAGATGTTTTTTGATATTATTTCTTTTATTATAAAAGATCCTAAAAATTTAGGTGCTAATTTCGCATTTACATTATCTTTGGCTGATGAGAGAATTTTATTTCTTTTAAGTACCTTTTCTCCTATATTAAATTGTATTTTGCGTTTTCTTAAATTGTAATGTTTCGTTTGCCGATCTTTTTCTATTTTTTCTTCATTTTTTGCTTTTTTATGTATTTCCTTAATTTTTTCCATACGTTTTGCTCAATTATTGCTATCTTCTTTCTCGTTTTTGGCAATGTTTGCTGATTGCTCTGCATTTTCTTGATTTTCAGCTGCGTTACTTGCATCATTTTTAATTTCTGTTTCTTCTTTCTTGATTTCTCTTATTTTCTTCTGTAGTTATTCTATAAATTCTGCTTTTTTTCCAATTTTTAGGAGTTTGTAATTCTTTCCCAAATATCAAAAATGCAGGTGAAAATTCTGTTGATGCATTTATGCTTGAGTTATGTGCAAACTGTATTTGTGGGATGTATTTGTCCCATTCTTTATGATTTTCTTCAATAAAAGATGATATCATTGTTTTTATTACTCTGTTTATTCTTTCTACTGGATTACTTTGTGGGTGATAAGCTGGGGTTTTTACATGGTTTATTGCATTTTCTTTCAGAAATTCTTCTAGTTGTTGATTTATAAATTCTTTACCGTTATCTGTCAAAATTGCTTTCGGTGTGCCGAATATTGCACATAATTTATTTTCTATGGCGTTTTGTACCATTTTTCGTGTTTTATTTCTTAACGGTTCACATATTATAAACCTTGAGAATATATCTTCCATTATTATCAGATATTTGAATCCTTTTTTACTTCTTGGTAGTTCTCTTATTAAATCTGTTGATATCATTTCCCATGGTGCATTTATTTGGCGAGAGTGCATGAAATCTATTTGACCTTTCTGCTCTACCTTGCATTTTTGGCATACTAGACAGCCTTTTACGTATGAAACTGCATCTTTATACATTCCAGGCCAATAGTAATTCTGTTTTAACCTTTTATAGGTTTTATCTATATCTAAGTGTTCTGCACTAGGTTGTTCGTGATTTTCTCTTACTAGGAGAGTATCAAACCTCCGGATCATGGATTTTGCTCAAACTTTGGGATAAGTTTTCAGATGTCAAAATATGAAAGGAAACAAAATTTTAGACCCCAACGCTCAATATTTCCCTAATTACAGGCAATTAAAGAAAATCACTAAAAAAGTTACTAGATTTTCAAACGCATATAGTTCCTTAGCATTGATAGCTAGCAGCTTGAAACTTTTTTTAAATGAAAGCTGAGCTCAAATCCTTTCGAAACAGTAGCTATAGCATGTCAAAATATTATTTTTTCCCAAAGTTATAGCGTAATAAACATTAGACCCATTTTCAGCTTTTGTTATTAATTAATGTTTTAAAAAGAAAAATCAGGTCCAATGTTTATCACGCTATAACTTTAGGAAAAAATAATATTTTTACATATTTTATTAAATAAACCTCAATATTTCTTTTTGTTGAGCGCCATTTTGTAACGTGGCGTCCTATTTTTCTAAATTTAAATATCAGAAAACTTTAATTTTTATCAAACAAATTCAATTATTTATGTTGGGCGCCATTTTGTAACGTAACGTCCTATTTTTCTAAATTTAAATATCACAAAATTTTTATTTTTTATTAAACAAATTCGAATATTTATGTTGGGCGCCATTTTGTAACGTAGCGTGCTCGCGTTTTGGGGTTTTAAAGGTCATGCTACACTAAATTAATTTTTATTTCTGTTATTTTATTTACTATGAACCCTGAGGAGATTTTAATTACTATTGACGCCCCATTCCCCGACTTTAGCGAGGACGAGCACACTATGATACAAAAAGAGTGAGAACTTTCTCGCTCTTGCTCCTGCTAACCGAGTCGTAGACCAAGCGACTCCAAATGTATGAATGATTTAAATGTTAATTATATATTTTCTAGGGTGAATTCTCAACCCTGATACTTTCTTGTAAAGAACTAAAGAGATGTAATAAAGGAGCATGCAGGATTATAATTTAAGGTCATATTGAATTTCACTTTTTTATATAAAAGAATCTTGAAATTATATTCTAAATAATGAGATATTTACAATGAAAAATTAATGCTAAGTTCTTACAAAATGTTTGTGATTCTTTTCTAGATTTAAATAAAATAATACGCTCGAGGAATCATCACAATAAATTTGCGTGAAAGAGAGAGATAGAGATTTTCTTTACTGTGACTCACGCCGCGTTTCAGCTTTTATTATTAATTAATGTTTTAAAAAGAAAAATCAGGTCCAATGTTTATCACGCCATAACTTTAGGAAAAAATAATATTTTGACATGCTATAACTACTGTTTCGAAAGGATTTGAGCTCAGCTTTCACTTAAAAAAAGTTTTAAGCTGCTAGCTATCAATGCTAAGGAACTATATGCGTTTGAAAATCTAGTAACTTTTTTAGTGATTTTCTTTAATTGCCTGTAACTAGGGAAATATTGAGCGTTGGGGTCTAAAATTTTGTTTCCTTTCATATTTTGACATCTGAAAACTTATCCCAAAGTTTGAGCAAAATCCGTGATCCGGAGGTCTGATACTCTCCTAGTTAGTATCAATTCATATTTTTCTTTTGGTACTACCAGCTTCCATGCATCTAAATCTGTTATTATCTCTTCTATTTTTTTATCTGGTACATATTTATATATTTTATTTTCTATTATTTTCCAATCTCTGTATTTTTTTGGTTTGTTTCTAATTTTGAGATATTGTTTTCTGTACCATTTGTCGTTCGTTTCATCTATGATTTTTATTGATGCTATTTTCATGAGATCTTCTTTCTCATAGATGCGTGATAACGCATCTGGTACTACATTTAAAGTACCTTTTCTGTGTTCTACTGTAAAGTCGTAACTCATGAGCTCATGCACCCATCGTCCTAAGCGACCTGTTGGATTTTTCTTTTGAAACAGCCATTTTAATGCACTGTGATCCGTAATAATTTTAAATTTATCCGCTTCAATGTAGGGTTTAAATTTTTCTGTCGCCCATTTTACTGCTAAGCATTCCTTTTCCGAGGTACTGTAATTTTTCTCACAGACTTTGAGTGCTCTACTTGCAAATGAAATTACTTTTTCTTGACCATCGATATTTTGTGTTATTACAGCGCCTAATCCTGAGTCACTAGCGTCTGTTTGAATTGTAAATTGTTCTGATGGTGTTGGTCTATGCAGTAATGGTGCGTTGCAGAGTATTTCTTTTAACTTTAAAAATGCATTTTCTTGTTCTTCTTTCCATAGGAATTTTTCTGAATTTTTTATCAGTTTATTTATTGGACTTACTATTTGTGCAAAGTCTTTTATGAATTTTCTATACCATGAAGCTACTCCAATGAACCTACGTACTTGTTTTACTGTAGTTGGCCTTGGGTAATTTCTTATTGGTTCTACTTTCTCTGGATCTATCATGAGACCTTTTTCATTAACTATGAAGCCTAAATATTTTACTTGTTTGCATCCAAAATTGCTTTTTTCTTTGCTTATTATTAGCCCTGCTTCTTTTATTTTTAACAATAATTTTTCCAATATTTCTAAGTGATCCTGGAAGCTTTCGGTTACCAGTACCACATCATCTAGGTAAGAATATGCATAGGGCTCGAGCTCTCCTATGACTTTTCTATTAATCTTTGAAAGCAAGCACCTGCTCCTGATAAACCCATTGGTAAGCGCTTATATTGCCAAAGGCCTTTTCCAGGAACGGTGAAAGCTGTAATTTCCCGTGATTCTTTATCTAATTCAATTTGGTGATATGCTGATTTTAAATCTATAGTTGATATATATTTTGCTTTCTTTAATTTATTTAAAATTATATCCATATATGGTAATGGATATGCATCTTTTTTGATACTGCATTCACCTTTCTAAAATCTATGCACATTCTATATTCATTATTTTTCTTCTTTACCATTACTACGGGATTATTCCAAGGGCTATACGATTCTTCTAGAATATCATTTACTATTAATTTTTCTAATTCTTTGTGCATAATTTTTCCCATTTTTTCTGATACCGGGTAATATCTTTGTTTTATAGGCTTCGTATTTTCTATTAATTCAATTTTATGTTTTATTAAACCCGTTATTTTTAATTTTTTATCTTTCTCTCCATCTTCTGGTAGATATCTATTTATTAATTTTTCTAACTTCATTTTTTCTATCTCTGATAGATTATTTGTTCCAGTATCATCATTTTCTATTTCATCTTTGGATACATTTACTGAATATAGTTCGAATTTAAACTCTTTTTTTCTGTTTAAGTCAGCAAGAGTGTACTTGTCTCTGTCGGCTAATATATGCATGCCGAAGTACCTTATGAAATCATTTCCTAAAATTACATCTGTGGGCATTGAGGAGCATGCAAGCACCCTCATTGGTTTTTTGATGCCGGCTTTTGATGTCAATAACTGCGCTAAATTCTCCATCTATTAATTCAGTTGCGCCATTAGCCATTTGGGCTACCATTTTAATAGATGTGTCTAGATGCGCTCCCACTTATTTAATGATTGTTTTCCATGGTGCACCTATTAATGTGCGTGCTGCGCCTGGGTCTAGGAGTGCCTTGAAGGAACTTTCTCCTATTTTAACGTTTAACCAATATCTTGGGTAGTCCGTTGGTTGACCGACGCAGGCTAATGGAATGATTGTAGGTTTGATTTCTAATAAACTTTCCTTAAACTTGCTGTTTAACTGGACCTCCTGGTCATTAGCTAGTGCAACGGTCCTATTTACACTGCTTTTTTCTTATTTTCCGTATTTTGACTGTTTGACGCGTTAGCGTTGGAATTTTCTTTTTTTTTTGCTTCTTGAGCATCTATTGGTATGTTATTTCCATTTTTACTATCTTGCTGGTAGGCATAGTTATTTCCTTTTCCTCTGAAATTGTATTTTTGATTTTGCGGTGGGTAATTTTAATTTCTATTATTATTTTCGTACCTTCTTGTAGTATCACTATTGTTGTATTTTCTATAATTATTATATCCGTTTGCAAGATTTCTATTATTATACTGCTGGCTTGGACTTCTTTGATTTTTATAACTGTTATAGTTGTTTCTTTGATAGCTATTTCTATTAAAATTGCTGTTTCGGTTATAATAATTATTGTTGTTGCGGCTTGCATTAAACGTTCTTTCCCTATTGTAATTATTAGGTGTGTTTCTATGATAGGGTTTATTATATTTATCAAAATATTTCCTCTCTTCTGGTTTAGGATTATTATTCAATTTCATTTCTAGTCTTGCTAGTGCCTTTTTTAGGTTATTATATTCTATCCTTAAATCATTTTTACCTTCTGTCTGGTGTTGTAGTGATGCTACATCTGTTTTACTAGTAGTTTTATTACCTACGTGTGCATCAGGCACTAACATCTGTTGTGGCGTTGGCATTCTGTTTATCGATTTGACTACTTCAAATGCTTGATCAACATTTGTAGCTTATGCAATGAATGCGTCTAGTCCTAAACCTTTGAATGGATACAGTAATGGATGAAATTCTTTTCTCATGTTCGTGTAGATTCTATCTACCTTCTGATTTTCTGACAGCTGGGTCGGCATCCTGCTGAATATTAACTGTATTGCTGTAATGTAATCTAATACTGGTTCTTCTAGGCCTTGCATTCTTGCACGTGCTTCATTTTCTAGCCTTTGTGCATACATGTTATCTCTATATTGCACTTTAAGAAATTCAGAGAATTCTACCGAAGTATCCCATTTATTACTATTTACTCTGTATAAATTAAGTGCTGGGCCTTGTAGTAACATCGGTACTGCCCTGAACATTTCTGTGTCTGTCAATAGAGCTACTTTTCTTAATTCGCTTATTCGCATTAAAAATTCATCGATGTTATCTTTTCTTTCTCCTGTGAATTTTATATTACATGAGGCTATTATTTTGGATAAATCTCTTGGTTTACTTTCTTACTCTACTGTTTCTTGTCCTATTTTCTCGTTTTGTGAACATGTTGCTGCTTTTTTCCTGTCTAGATGGTTTTGTAATGCGTCGGCGTCTTTGTCGAAATTCCTTAGCTTGGATATTCTTTCTTTTAGTGCCGTTTTTCTGTCTATGTTAGACCTGTGCCTTCTCTAATATTCTATTTCCACCGTCGGTATCTCGCATTTTTCTCCTGTTGGTAATATTATTACTGAAAATTGCGCTTCTACATTCTCTTGTTCTATTAAACTATCGTTTGCGATTTTGCTTGCGCTGTTCATTTTATTGATTTCATCGATGATTTCTTTATTTAAATTTACGACTTCTTCTGATAACATAGACTTTTTCTTCCTTCTTCTTTGAACTTTTTGTCTTCGGTTAGCTTGACTGCCGTCAACTGTCCGTTCCTGATTCTGTATCTTTATTCTCGCTATCTGAAGATATTTTTTCTAATTCTATAAAAAATTTTCGACTGCCGCGTCTCTTTCTTTTCTTATTTCCTGCTCGTCGCCTTCTTTGGGTTCGAAATCATCTTCGACGTATTGTCTGTTTAACCTATTTTCTATTCTTATTCTTTTTTCCGCATCCTCACCATCTGTTCTTAATTTTAATTTAATTAATTTTTCTTCTAAGTCTTCTGCTGGCAACGTGTTTACGTATTTGTGAATCAATTTCGTATAGTTGACTGCCATTTTTATTTTTATTATGTTTTTCTGATTATCTAGAATTTTTTCTTTTTTTTGATCATCTATCTTCTACTGTAATTAGTTATTTTTCCTTTTATATCTTATTATATTTTCTTGAAACGAGAAATTTACTTGAGTTCCGTATGATCAAAATTAAGGAAATAAATTTTCTTACTTTCTCACTAATTAGTGAATAATTCTCTCATTAACCATTATACATTTTTCTATGATTTTATGTTTAACTAATTCTTTATTATAATAATATTATGTATCTAACTGTTATTATTTTTTCTTTTACTGCTAATATTCAAAAATATGCTATTAAATAAATACTTTCACACGTTGTCAGATAGTTTACTGTGTATCAATATTCTTTAAAATAATCAATATAAATTTGCAAAATAATTGTTACTATTATACTGTTCAACGATATCTTAGTTTGATCGTAATTGATTTAAAAGTATTTAACTATTAAAATTATTATTTTCTTTAGTTTCAAGTGAATATTGATATTCAGTTAACCTGTGCTTCTTTTGCTTTCTTTCCGAGAAATATCTTTTGTTTACAGTATTGGAATGTGGCTACTTTACAATTTTATTTTCAAGAATAGTTTATTTATTATGAACTTATGTGTGTTAAACGAAATAATATTTCGGTTTCTTGTAATTTGATTTTATTTTGTTTTATTTAACGATTTAAAATTTTTCGCTGAGCTTTAAACTATTAAGCTAAAAATCTATATTAATTTTATTTTACACTATCACGTTTTTACTTTTAATATTATTTCGTTCACTGCACACTTTTCTAAACTGATTTAATTTTATTAATTATCTCTTTTTATTTTTTTCCAATAGATTTTCCACTTACTAAATAACTTTCTTCGATTTTCACACTAAATTAATGCTTATTGTTCTTTTAATCGTTATTTTGTAATTTTATGAATTTTCAAGTAACTTTTCTTTCTACTTAAATACTATAGATCAGTTTTATATTCAATTAGATGCATAAATTATTTAATTTCTAATGCTTTTGTTGGACGCCATTTTGTATGACGCTTATACTTTTTCTGGTGGATTTTCGTTTGGTTAAATATTCTTCTGATTATTATCTTTCATTTTTTTTTATGAAATAAATATAATTTTGTTGGGCGCTATTTTGTAACGTACGCCTTATTTCTATAAATTTTAATATGAGAAAATTTTTCTTTTTATTAAATAAACCTCAATATTTCTTTTTGTTGAGCGCCATTTTGTAACGTGGCGTCCTATTTTTCTAAATTTAAATATCAGAAAACTTTAATTTTTATCAAACAAATTCAATTATTTATGTTGGGCGCCATTTTGTAACGTAACGTCCTATTTTTCTAAATTTAAATATCACAAAATTTTTATTTTTTATTAAACAAATTCGAATATTTATGTTGGGCGCCATTTTGTAACGTAGCGTGCTCGCGTTTTGGGGTTTTAAAGGTCATGCTACACTAAATTAATTTTTATTTCTGTTATTTTATTTACTATGAACCCTGAGGAGATTTTAATTACTATTGACGCCCCATTCCCCGACTTTAGCGAGGACGAGCACACTATGATACAAAAAGAGTGAGAACTTTCTCGCTCTTGCTCCTGCTAACCGAGTCGTAGACCAAGCGACTCCAAATGTATGAATGATTTAAATGTTAATTATATATTCTCTAGGGTGAATTCTCAACCCTGATACTTTCTTGTAAAGAACTAAAGAGATGTAATAAAGGGGCATGCAGGATTATAATTTGAGGTCATATTGAATTTCACTTTTTTATATAAAAGAATCTTGAAATTATATTCTAAATAATGAGATATTTACAATGAAAAATTAATGCTAAGTTCTTACAAAATGTTTGTGATTCTTTTCTAGATTTAAATAAAATAATACGCTCGAGGAATCATCACAATAAATTCGCGTGAAAGAGAGAGATAGAGATTTTCTTTACTGTGACTCGCGCCGCGTTTTACAATATGATTCTTTTGTTTAGAGAAACTTACGTTACCGAGAACGACGAGGCGGGCCCACCTCCCGTAGATCTTTCTCTGCACGTTTTTCTCTCTGCAACTTCCTAGCCTTTTGAGTATGAGCTCGGGATGAGACACCGAACACGTGGCAACGTGAAAAGCCTTCCTTTCGCGCGTTGGACCTCAGGCTGGAGTTGAATATACGAGCGGCTGTCTTGGCTGGTGGTCAGGCGACGAGAGAGCGAGCTTCGCGTTACGCTTGCTGTGCGAGGTTGCTCTCTCAGCTATCCCTTCCTACTTCCTAATCGTTATCTTATTCTGTCCAACTCGCTGCTTGCCTAACTGATCTCTCTTTCTCATTAGTTTTCTTAGTCGCGCTTTCGCGAATACATATATTTTGTTCTTCATTTAAACGTGCGAACAGCGCCTCCTGGTGCTATTTCATCTTATCTAAATTGAAGTAGTAACCATGCTTCGGTACATGGTTACAAAGTTTAAAAATTAGATTATTGTTAGTATATATATATATATATATATTTTTTGTTGTTATTGATTTATAATTTCGTTCGCGAGAATTTAATTTTTTCTTCCGCGTGTGCCATCTACACATAACTCTTGGCCATCTTTCCCAGAGGGTCCTTTTCGGAAAGAAAATTAGTATTTTGTAGAGTGACTCCACTTTAATTGCGGGATATTGATATTAAGATGGCTGATACCAATCACCGCGGACAACATAAGGTATAATCTGATTTAATAAATAAAATTCTTTTTTTTTCTGTGTCAGTGAAAACTTAATTAAAGAAACTAGTGCGCATAACCTCTCTCTCTCTCTCGCAAAGAAAAATTATAGTCATTTATTATTAATTTAAAAAAAAAAGAAAATTAGCGGAAAAGTAACGATAATAGAATTCTTTTTATGCGAAAAGTGAAAGAGTGCATAGCGAAGAACCACATCCGGCTATAATAATAGCCACGTGGTTACTTAACCTCCGAATCAAAAGAAAATTGTATTAATTTATAGTATATTATATATTAATGAGTAGTGTTTAATACTTCTTTGTTTCTATTAAAGTGAAAAGAAAAGTGAAAAGTTAATAGTGGTTTGTTTCCTTGTGTTATTCTTTACTATATGCCCAAACCTTACACCTATTAGTATTGAACATCAAAGTTAATTACGAGATTTTTTTAAATTTAAATATTTAAAGAAAAACATTCTTATCGATAATCAAAAAATATATATATAAATCTTTCTTGGTATAAAGTTACATACTAAAATTCAGAGGTGAGATAGTAGTGAGACTCAGTGAGGTTATAAGAGGAAACCCGATACTAGCGCCACCAATTAGGCTTTGACTCCATTTAATTTATAAAATTGCTAATCCATTACCGATTTATCGTTAAGATTCTAGAGTCAATAAAAAAAAGTTTATTGGTGTAAATTCTAACTGAAAAATTAATAGTTTATTTGCAAAATTCTTTGAAACTGTTTTTCTAGTGTAACTTTCCTTTGATTTATAATTTTCTTTTATTAAAATTGTGAAGATAACAAAGTATCAAAGTTAAATAATTGAAATACCTAATTACTTTAAAAATAAAAATCATAGTATTTGAATTGTTGGATATATATAGAAAGCATGTATTAAATTACTACAGAGTATATAACCTCACTCCCACAAAACACCTATTGAAGGTCAGAGAGACAGGGAATAAGAGGACATTTGATACTGGCGCCACCAACAGGAAGATTGCGTAATCTGGGATACGCACTGCCGTTCGAGCCCCCACCCTTACATAACATAATATATGAATTGAGCACGTGCTGTACCCGTTGTTCAATTTTTATAGTATTAAGTAGAGTCAAATTATTATTATTACTTAACAGTTTAAACTAATAATTTTCTTTTGTAATTTAGCATATTATAATTGAATTCAATAGTTTTTTTTAATTTCAACTTAACCTAGATTTACCTAAAGAACTTGTTTTATAAAGGAAGCTGCACATGGTTTAAATTTAAACTCTTCAATTAAATTCTTTAAAGTTTATGTAGTGGATTTTACTCCTTACGTTCATATGTTTATTAATTTATTTCTTGAAGAGATCTTATAATTGGTTAATATATTACAGGTAGAGTATTTAACTCCCTTATTATATCATTATTATTTTTGTAGGCTGGGGAATCTCAGGATTTAGGGGTTATAAACCAATTATGCTTTCTTATTTAATCACACATATTTTTAATCTCCCAAATAAAACCCATCCTTACAAACTTTTCAGAAAGACAATATCAAACTTAATATGTTAGCGCAAGATTTATTATATGATGATAATATTAGCAAAGAAAAGTTTCACGATTCTTTTTATGATGCTTTTATTTTACAAAAATTAGTTTGTAAATATTTATCGATTAAAGATATGTTAGACCAGTCAGTTTCTTTTGTAACATCAGTAAATACTTCATATACTAAAAAAATCATTAATTCAAGAGTAAGGAGTTTTACCGCTTTAAAAAATACTCTTTCTCCATATAGTCTAGGCGCCCAGAGGGTTTCGTATGGAGTTAGAGGTCCCACCAAGCAAGAAGGTAATTTATATGTATTTTCAGCTGCTGAATCCGAATTTGCAGCTTGCTTTTCGCGCAAGTGGTCGAGTAATTTGTTATAAACAAATTAATTTTTTAAATGGCTATAGTTTATGAACTACAATAGATGCAGTGATTTTCTCTGCAAAAACTTGTTCTTAAATAAAAAAACAAAAAAATTCGTTCTTGTTGCATGTCGATTCGGTAATTAGAACCAATGATATGGCAAATATATTGCAAAAAAACACAGAGACGTAGCGCAAGCGCGGAACGCCCTGGTAAAAAACCTTATAATTCGACTACTAATTAATATTTTTTAAAGTTCAACATGTGTTTGAAAAATGTCAGAGTCTCAGCTTTAATGATAAATTGTTATATATTACTTTCAAATGTTAATAAATAAACTAGAATGATTTGAAGCAGAAAAAATTTTCAATTTTTCAGAATTTTGTCTGTTGATAACGAAATAATATAGGTTAGCGAACAAAATATTTCTATATTTTTGATATAGAATGATAGGAAACTTCATGTAGTTTAAGAATCTATCCAGTTTTTCAAATTTAAGTAAGTAGAATCTGAGATATCGCAAATTTAAGCTGTAGCGCCAACTCCTTGCAATACGACATGTGTCCAATATGGCGATGGCTTTCCTTATTAAAAATTCTTTTATTATAAGGTAAGTAATTTCATTCTTTTGTAATGAAATTAATTTCAACTCTGTATTAGGAAATTAAATAAAAATTTAATAAAAAAGGATTCAGCTAAAAATAGATAACTAATAAATCGGAAGCTTAACAAATTTTTTGAATAAAATAGATTGTTGTTCTTTTTGCAATTACAAAAAAAAAATAAATGTAAAAATACTCCATAAGTTGAGTAAATTGTTTTTCTTTATAGTAGAAAAATCAATGACTATTTAAAACCCTAAATCTACTTCATCTATATGTATTATACATCATTAATATTATGACAAAGTATACAAAATAGAGTCAGAAGTGATTTTATCAGGAAAGGATGAGATCACTTACCTTATAATAAAAGAATTTTTAATAAGGAAAGCGATCGCTATATTGCACACATATGTCGTATTGCAAGGAGTTGGCGCTACAGCTTAAATTTGCGATATCTCAGATTCTACTTACTTAAATTTGAAAAACTGGATAGATTCTTAAACTACATGAAGTTTCCTATCATTCTATATCAAAAATATAGAAATATTTTGTTCGCTAACCTATGTTATTTCGTTATCAACAAACAAAATTCTGAAAAATTGAAAATGTTTTCTGCTTTAAATCATTCTAGTTTATTTATCAACATTTGAAAGTAATATATAACAATTTATCATTAAAGCTGAGACTCTGACATTTTTCAAACACATGTTGAACTTCAAAACGAACAATTTGAAGCAACAAGAACGATTTTTTTTGTTTTTTTATTTAAGAACAAGTTTTCGCAGAGAAAATCACTGCATCTATTGTAGTTCATGAACTATAGTCATTTAAGCAATTAATTTGTTTATAACAAATTACTCGACCACTTGCGCGAAAAGCAAGTTGCAAATTCGGATTCAGCAGCTCAAAATACATATAAATCACCTACTTACTTGGTGGGACCTCTAACTCCATACGAAACCCTCTGGGCGCCTAGACTAATACATAATAATAAAAATCGCGTCATTAAACATAACTTATCTACAATTGAAAGATATGTACGATAAAGAAGGAGAAAGTGCGCTTTTATCATTTTTAATAAAAACAAAAGCCAAAAAATCACGCGCAACCAAAGATCCTAACATTTAAAAAAAAATTGTTAATCATTTTAAAAATGTTTCTTAAAAAAACTTTGTAATTTATGCAAAATACTATATTGTTTATTTTTATAACTATTAAACATCATTAATGAATATTTTATTATATCATTATAAGAATACATTATATTATTGTGATAATGTTATTTGTTAATCAATAACTTAGATATAAAATACTGACATATTTTGAATATTATTTATATAGTGGTTATTTAATTATAATTATGCGATATAATAAGTGATTGGAGACTAAAAAAAACTACTCGATAAATTTGCTCTAAAATTTGTATATTATAAAGTTATTTTTTGCTGTCTTTATAAAACAAGCTTTAAAAAAATAATTTTCTTAGCGTAGCTCTTTGATCACTTCTTTTGATTTCTGATTTAACGCTTTCACTAACTCTTTTCTTACTTCCTTACTTCTTTTTTGTCCTTTTTTCTCAGATTGATCCTCATTTTCACCCTATTTTCATCCGTCCTTGTCTCTCTCTTTCTATTTACTAATCACTCTCTCATATTCACTAATTTTTCTTGAATAGAAATTGTATTTTATATTGAAATCACGTTTAAAAAAATAAAATCAAATTACTTTAACTCAATGAGCTCTATGAGAAAGCATTGCGCCAAAGCACTTGGCAGCGCTTTTTTTCTTATAACATTAATTCATGAAAATTTTTTCCATCTCAAATATATATTCAATATAAGACTTTAGTCTAAGAATAATTTCAAAAGATCTCATTCGATAATTGAAATCTTTTTCTTCTGTCGAAACCTTGTTTTGTCTTTTATGTACTTTCTACAGGATTTTTTAGCCAATTTTTAATAAATTGACTTAAAAATTTCCAGAAATCTTTGATTTATGTATCTTTACAAATTTATAATTTTAAAATAAAGGAAATAGAATATTATTGGATAATTAGCAGATTTATTTGGGTGATTTTCTAAATAAAACACAAATTTAATAAAACACCTTATTGAGAAGTTTATTATATATAAGAGTAACCCGTCAATTTACAAAACAAATAATTCTAGTTTACTGATCTAATTTAAATAAATGAAATTATAATACACTTTATTAAGTCGCTATTACAAAACAAAGAAAAGCTTTCTATTAGGGAAAATATCAAAACGCTGAACCAAACGGTTGGAGGTGCGCACTCAGACTGACTGACGAGAAACGACCAGAGACGAATTGAACGTCGAAGACTGACAAATGAAGGGAGGGGATGAATTTCATGGTTACATGAGATACAATCTCTACATATATACTGAGCGCCCTGCGCCATATCCAACACTCCCTCTCGCAGTAGCTCAGTCTCACTTCTTATCTGAAACAATAAATAAACAAAAACAGAAACTTAGTAAAATATCTTACTCGTCATAGTTTAATATTAATCTCATCAATTTATTATGCAGATCAAATGATAAAAGTTTAGTAAAAATATCAGCCACTTCTTTTGATGGTGTCCAATTTACTCTAACTAAATTTCTTGTTCTGCAATCTTTAATATAGTGTTCTTTAATCTGAATCATGTAACTTAGTCTTTTACTGCAGCTGACTTTAGAACTTTGAATTGTAGCATTGTTGTCACACCATAAGGTCATTAGCAATATGTCTATATCTATAACTAATCTAATTGAATTTCGTAACGACACCATTTCTTGACATGCTTCACTCATTGAAACATATTCGGCCTGGCATGTTGATAGTGATACGTAACGTTGTCTGTGCGTTTTCCCAGTAATAGGATCCTTGAACAATCTTATTACATAACCACTGGTAGTTAAGACTCCTTTGACATCAGCAAAACGGGCATCAGAATATCCATGCATTTCTTCGGCTCTCCCTCCGAAAAATGACTCCTCTATCCCTTGTACACTGCAAATAAACAGACTCCTCCAACAATGTTACATTCATTCATGGTAGGATTGGACTGATGTCCGCTCCAAACACTCTTTCATACATGTTATTTGGTCTAATTGCATTTGCCAGGCACAACAGAGAACCTACTGCTTCACGATATGATACACTTTCCATAGTCAGCCGATCTGACCCTTCATCTGGACTTTCTTCTCTCTCTCTCTCTCTTCTAATTCTATTTGACCCGATTAGCAACCATAGGCGTTCGTTATGGTCCGATCCCTGAAAAACCCAATCTCCTCAGCAAATCAGCAATACACTCTTCAAGAGTTAATGTTGGAGTTTTGTTTCGCTTATCTCGTTCTAATTTAATTCCTAAAAATTCCTTGTCTCACCTAGATTCTTCATTTCAAATTCTTGCATCAATTTTAACTTTATCTCTTCTAATTTTCTTATATCATTGCTAACTATAAGCATGTCATTTACATATAATAATAATATTAAGAACTTATCACCATCCGTCCAAGTAAATAAACATGGTTTAATTTCATGCGTTGTCAATCCAATTTTGTTTGCTGTCTGAACAAAGCGCTCGTTCTATCTCCTTGGACTAATCTTAAATCAATATAGGGCTTTTTCTATTTTACAAACTTTTGTTCTTTCACCTCATTTGTGACTATTTCTCCATCCGGTATTTCCATGTAAATTTCCTCATCAATAGTACCATTCAAGAATGCAGTTTTCACGTTAAGCTGACACACATCTAGGTTATATTTATTTATAATAGCAAGACATGCTCTAATTATTTGCATTTTTGAAACTGGTGCATGTTTCGCTTAAATCGTAGAAATTTTTATCCTCAAATCCTCGAATTACTGGACATGCTTTGTATTTGATCTCACCACTCGATTCTATTTTACGTTTAAAAACCCATCTGGAATCTACAATGTTGCTTCTTTTACCATCAGCTGAAGTCGGTCTTTTTACTATTTTCCAGACATTGTTTTGTTCATAGAGTTTAATTCTGCTTTAATTTCTTCATTCTAATTTTCTTTGTCAAATTAGGCCATTGCTTCTCTGTATGAAGCTGGATCACAATGTAGATGTGCTTGAAAAACATGATGAATTTCTTCCTCTAATTTTTCTTTCGTTTTTGTTCTCCCTCTATTTCTGCTTGTTTTTCTTGTTCATTCTCCTTTTCATTTTGCTGCGTAAACCAAGTTTCTTGGTTAATTTCTGATGAACTATGCCATTCTGTTAATTCATTTTTAGAATGAATATCTCTAAATACTTTTGACTCATCGAACTTCACGTCTCGACTTTCATAATACTTTCTTTCTTTGGAATCAATAAAGATGTATCCTGTGTCCATATAACCAATAAGAATAACTCGTTTTCCTAGTGGACTAAGTTTTAGACCCATTTTCCTTTGAATTTTAATGTAAATAGCGCATCTAAATCGTTTTAACCGTACTAAGTTGATTTTAGCTTCTGGATTAAGTTTTGTTAAAGAAGCAACCATATCATTGGATTTGTGAGGTGGACGCTTGCACATGTTTACAACGCTAGATCTGACATGCTCTCTGAGGTTCCTGAATCAAAAATAAAAGCTCCAACCTTCCCTAGAGTATCCCGACCAAAGCGCTCCGCCACTCCATTGTGTTGAGGAGCGTCAGGATTAGCTAGCTGTGATTCTGCTCCAATTTCAATATATCTGTGGTGTTACCTCCGGTGAATTCCGTTCCTTGATCGCATCTTAAATAGCAAAATTTTGCGTCACTTCCAATTAAGCCTCTCGTGCCGATGATGAATGAATCCAGACACTCTCCCGCTTCAGACCCACTTCTAATTGGATATACCATAGCTAATCTAGAAAAATCATTAACAAACACTACTTTAAATCGATAGCCTTTCGGATAGCCTTTTGGACTAATTGATCCCATTATATCACTGTGTACTATTTGCAACGGAGCCATCGCTCGTTTTCTCGTTGAGAAAAAGGGCAGTCTGTTGAACCCTGAAAAATGACAAACTTCACAGTTTAATATTTCCTTATCGAATTGAATTCCTTTAAGCTCCTTCAGATCTGGATTTTGTTTTTGAACTTCTTTGAGATACTCCAGTGAAGCATGACCTAGTCTAATATGCCAGAGATTGGCTAGATTGCCTTTTTCATGATAGTTATCTGCATTCTCATCTAGTTTACCTGAGTCTTTCTCTTCTGATATTATTTCCGTAGTAATTTTCATATCACTAGTTGTTTTATTGGCATCAGTAGTTTGAAAGATATCTCCTTCGTCATCAGCTGGTATCTCTCTCCCTCTGTTTTCTAGTTTCTTAGTAAAACTTCTAGTTAAGTATTTATATTTATTATTTGCTATATAAGCGATTATATTTGCAGAGTTGTCCGTCTTATTGTTAGCTTTATCGTTAAGTTGGAATTCAATGATCCAGAAAAGTTTGTTATAAATTTCTGATAAAAATATTTCATTGGAACGTGGATCTAAAATTTCTATTTTCTGACTCTAAGTAAATGCCAAGTCCTTGATCTATAAACTTCCTTAACGACGACAAATTTTCAGCTAAAATATCTGCACATATTACATTTTCTAATTTTATTTTCTTTCCGTCTATTGATATTAATTCTATATCACCAACTCCCTCTGATTCGCGGATTTATTTTCATTTGCACATCTTATTTCTGATCGTTGTTCTGTATTTAATGTTTTTAAAAATTAATTGCGAGTTTGACATATGCTGTGATACTCCCGAATCAGCTGACCTCCATTTTCACCACGATAGTCTGTCCTGCCTTGATCCAACCTACGTCGCTTCTCATCAAAATCGTCTGATTTTTTTTTTATTACTTTCACGTTTATTGTTTAATCTACTAAAGTTTTTATAATTATGATTACTCCGTCTAAATATTCTACTATCATATCTTTTATCGTCTCGTCCATCTGGCTTATCTTTATTGTAAGGGCGGTTGGCTGCGGTGTGTCCTTCGCACCTTCTACATTTGTAGCACATCAAGCCCTCGTTGCGGCACTCGTAAGCATGATGCTCTAGGACAGCACATTTAAAGCACCGGTCCTTTTGAGTTGTGTGCGTGGCAGCAGCTCCTTCTTCCCTTGTCCCGGAAACTTATCTCCTTCTGTCCACCAGTTTCATCGCATCTAACTGTAAAATATAATTTTTCATTTGTTCGTAATCAAAATCCTTTCTCGTATTATGTTTATGCAAAAAGTTAGTTTGTTGCATTTGAGGTACATTATCACTGATCGTATTATAGAACAAATCTCTTTTATCTGCATCGTTTATCTTGATTGCACCTGGAATGTTGTCATGCAATCTAATTAATGCTTCAAAACGATCCCAGAATATTGTTGCTTTTTTTTTTATTAGGTTGATATCTAATTAAATACAATTTTTGTTTAACCATTATAGTAGTTAAATTTGCTTCACTCGTTCTAATTTCTTTCATTTTACTTAACAATTCCGTTGGATCCATTATTTACAGCAACCCTGTACGACAATTCGCGTCAACTCCATACAACACAATATCTCGAACCCTCAGTTCATTCCTCCGTTCAGTTCCTTTTCTTCGTCTGGATCACGCTTTAGTTTCACAGTCGAATCCACAACATATAATAAGTCTAATGCTCCCAATTCACCGGTTAAATGATCCAAAGATAAGTCTAATTTCATTGTACTAGTCAATTTATACTCTCCTTTAACAAACGAACCCGTACAAGCACTTAGAAGCGAATTCTAAATTATATTTCTGCTATTAAAAGCATTATCAAATTTTCCTGTCAAATTCCGATTGAACCATCCGTCAGATACTCTTATCTAATTGATCTAAATTATTGTTCTGCTTCTGACGTTATATTTGCGGTCTTGTGCTTGTGCTTTACAAAGTCAGACACAATTCCATCGATCCATTTGTTTATGTAGTCTTTTGACTTTTCTCCTTGTTTATGCACGGTTTCCTTGAGCCTGGAATTCTCCTCCTGGGGTCCTGCCGTTTTCTTTTTCATATCGTCTATCTCTCCTTCTAAGTTTTTAACTCGCTTTTCTAAATATTCTTTCTTATCTAATTCTTTCTTTTTAGAAACCTAGATATGGTAAACAAGAAGCGCGTCAATAGGGTCATAAAATTGAAGCATAGATGTTAGGGTGGCTGTCTCTGCTAGTGTCAGTATACTTCGAGAATACACAAAAACTCTATCTCCTGGCCCACTCGAAATGACCCTAGTTGACGTTGCCTTAATGTAAAAATCCGTATCCGGGTATTCCTCAGACAATTCAAAATTGACATCAATTGTCCTCATCAAGAGTGTCAAGTCCTTCTGAACTGGAATGTAAATTTTCATGAAATTTCTCTCTTTTCTACATTTAATTTATTGTACGTAAACCGTTTGGTAATATTTCAAATTAAAATTTAATTTGAGTTCATTTTTAAGAACAATTTATCTTTTAAGTAATTCTAATTTTTAAACTTTCTAATTTTAATTTTTCAATTCTAATTAATCAGTTCAATTTAAACATTTAATTCATTTCTAGTTAATTTAAACAAATCAAATTCTATTTTCTAATTTTAATAATTCTAATTAATCAGTTCAATTTAAACATTTAATTCATTTCTAGTTAATTCAAACAAATCAAATTCTATTTTCTAATTTTAATAATTCTAATTAATCATTTCAATTTAATCTAATTTACTTCTAGTTAATTTAAACAAATCCAATTCTACTATCTAATTTAACAACCTTTTAATTTACGAGTACTCGTACTTATTTTAGTTTTCAAATTTTATTTATTGAGACTGTAAGAAAACAGGTCTGCTCCACGACAAGTCATATTAACGAAATGTCTTTACGACAGTACGCCGTCAAGCGCTGCTATGCTTTCCGATATAATCTAAACCCTTCTATACGCGCACATGCTCTCTCTGTCAAATGCCACAAATCTCTATAACGTTCTCTCCCTCTCTCTCTCTCTCTCAAGCTTCATTCACTCACACACACCTGCGAACACACATACATTTCAAAGACGTGTCGCCTCTATTTTTCACGATTGTGCGCGCGCATCCATTCTTAATATTCTGTCTCGCTTTCGTGGGCCCACGCGCGCGTTTGTTTTCAGCAGCGCTTGAGCTTCTTCATGACGGCGCAAAGTTTCCACGAATTCTATGCTCAATAAAAATTTGAAAAACGGTTTACGTTTTTGTTAGAAAAGATATTTCTATTAAATTTATCTCTTTCTTTTATCACTTGATGAAGAGAATTTTTTCATAAATATAATTCCACTCGCGATCCCGTCAATTTACTCATAATAACAAAATATTTCTTCTACATTAATCTAATTTAAATTTATACACTTTTTGTTCACTATCCCGTCGATTTACTTTTATGAAAGGTGCTTCATTTTTCGATCTAATTTGTATGTATAAATGTACACCTCTTACCTTTCTTCTCCATCTCCTTATCATCACTCCTTTCTCCTTCCTGAGACATTTCTCCCAGTCACACACTTATTAAACACAATATAAAGACTTTCAATTATATGAAATAAGGAGATTGAAAATAAAAATTTGATTTAGAAAATCACTCTTATGCGCAGCGGAAGCGGGCCGGGCACATAACCTATTGGATAATTAGCAGATTTATTTGGGTGATTTTCTAAATAAAACACAAATTTAATAAAACACCTTATTGAGAAGTTTATTATATATAAGAGTAACCCGTCAATTTACAAAACAAATAATTCTAGTTTACTGATCTAATTTAAATAAATGAAATTATAATATACTTTATGAAGTCACTATTACAAAACAAAGAAAAGCTTTCTATTAGAGAAAATATCAAAACGCTGAACCAAACGGTTGGAGGTGCGCACTCAGACTGACTGACGAGAAACGACCAGAGACGAATTGAACGTCGAAGACTGACAAATGAAGGGAGGGGATGAATTTCATGGTTACATGAGATACAACCTCTACATATATACTGAGCGCCCTGCGCCATATCCAACAAATATCTAGGACTTTAAATATTTTGTCATTGATCATAAATATAAATCAGTTCATTAATGAGTCAAATATTGCTAAAACACCTTTATTCCATTTTTTTTCAAGCTCATTTATTCAGTTCAAACTATAATTTTAAAATATAGATTTTCCTGAATATATAATATGATAAATTAAAAATGACTAAATGATTTATTTTATACTTTTTTGAAAATATTTACTTTTGCAAATTGTTTATCTATTTAATTAAACTCAAGAATTGATTTCTTGGTTCGTTGTAATAATTAAATTTTTAATAAACATATATTTACAGAAATTTACTTTACTATCAAGAGGCGCGGTAGCGCCTCGACGGTAAGTTAAGGTATGAATACGAAAACGCCAAGGCGCTCCTCTTATACTTTAAAAAAGAGCTTCGAAAATTTTAAAATCGAATCCTATCAAAATGTATTACTATATATACGAAAATACAATTGATAATATTTAAAGACTTTCATCATCTTTAATTTAAAAAAAAATTTGATTACAATCTGTTCATTCGATTACGAGAAAATGCATTTTGAAATTTCGAAGTGTTGTATTCTCGTTATTTTTTTTCTTCTTCATCATTTTCAGCCAGCATAAACTGCGCAACCAGATATGCGCAGTAACAACGAATATAGATGCTTATATAATAATCATATATTTTAATGTTCATGGTACGTGAATTTCTTAAGTTTTAAAGTTGAAATTATTTCAAAATAATTTGCACAATGATACTACGCAAGTTGTATTATAACTAGTTAATTCACTTTTTCTTATAGAATTGATCACTCAATTTCAGAATTATCAAATCTGTGTTACTGAAGTAGGATAAAAGTTGAAAATAAATAAATTGACTTTATGTGTCTATTTATGAAATCATCGTATCAATGATAAGTTAAAAAAATCTTATAATTGTTTAAGAAAGTGCATTTCCATGTTTTGAGTATACATTTATTGTAATTAAAGTGAAAATAATTTTGAAGATTGTTATGGATGAACGTAGAAGTTACAGATATATTTTATGGGAATTTCGACTTGTACCTCAAAAAATATGGTATATCAATACATCCAAAACTGACATGAGTTTAATTGTATATCACTAACAATAAGAATTAATTAATTAAATATTAATATATACCAATGTCTGTGACATGCTGGTTTTAATTATTTGTTCAAAAGGCTCCTAAGTTTTTATACATGATTAGGTTTAAATATTGCTGTCACATCATTGGATAAATTCAAATTAAAATGAAAATCAATTTCCATGAAATGAGAATATTATTTAACAATGTGAATATAATAAGCTACTCTAAAAAAATGCAGCAAGAATTAGAATCAATCATTTTCTAAAACTTAACTTAAGAATATAGATCAATAGGTACTTGAATTTCAACAAAACTTGGAGAATCAAATTCAAGTCAGTGTCTATCATCCGCTAAGTTTATAAAAGAATATGATCATTCACCTGTTATTCACCTTTATATTATTCATCTATACTGTTATAAATAGAATGCTCACTCACCCTCAATCACACTACTTATAACTTTTATTAAAAAAAAAAAGTTATTACAAAGTATCAACTACACAGGCTCACAAAATGAAAAAAAATGTCTGAACTTTTGACCGGACATACATATTCCCATGTATTTTTCGACGCTGAATCCGAATCTGTAATAAAAATATAGGGTTTTCCTACCTTTTCTCAGAGTTTTATTGAAAAAACCTCATTTTTACGGTTTTTTGCGGTTTTCGAGTCTAGAAAAAACAAATCATGAGATACAGTTAATTGGACTTCAAAATCGAATTCTACGGGAAAAAATACACGGAAACCATACCTTCAAATTTTTTTAACGCGATTCTAGTCCTCTGTATGGGGCTGAAAAGATGAGGAAATCGGTAAAAGTCGAAATTTTGCCTAAAATGGATTTAAACAATATTAAAATTTAATCATGCGTCTTTTGAAGAGTCGATAAACATTGGAAATACTATCCTGGGGTTTTTCAGATTGCTGATCATGAATTTGAAGTCAGATTGTGTAAAAACTACTTCTAGAGGGCGGTGACAAGAACTGTATATGGTAAATTTATCGATTTTTTAAAAATTTTACGTCTGAAATACTAATTTTAGAGTCTTTCACAGCATTGACTGTAAATTCAAGATATTAACTTAGCCTATTGTGTACGTTAAACTTAACATTTTGTCTATGTTTGTCTCTCTCTCTCTCTCTCTCTCTCTCTCTTCCGATGTTTTTTTTAAATTGGCTTACGCTTACGTACACGTTTCTCTTCGAATGACCGATGTAGTGGATTTCTGACACGTTTTTGTCCTTTTTCGCAGCTGTTTCTCTTTTTATCATCCAGCAGTAATCTGCTAACATGTTGATACCCCAGTTTCCTTGAAATCTACGTTCAAACTCCTTTAAATCTTGGTGAAATCGTTCACCATGCTCTTCACTAAAGTCTCCGTTATTTTCAGGAAACTGATCAACGTGTGAATCAAGAAAATGAAGTTTTAAGTTCATTAGACAACCCAATTTTTCAAAATTACGTACCATTCTTTTCACAATAGCTTTATAATTCGTGTCTTTGGCATTACCCAAAAATTTCGTCGATACCTCTTTAAAACTTAACCATGCTGCCTTTTCAACATCAGTCATGCTTTGTTCAAAGTTTTCGTCTCTAAATAAAGTTCGGATTTCAGGACCATCAAAAATACCTTCATTTAATTTAGCATCAGATTTGGATTGATAAAGCAATTAGTTAAAGCTTTGGACAAGGACGGTCAATGCTTCCAATATATAAGCAAAGTATTTCCCCATAAATCTGATGCTAAATTAAATGAAGGTATTTTTGATGGTCCTGAAATCCGAACTTTATTTAGAGACGAAAACTTTGAACAAAGCATGACTGATGTTGAAAAGGCAGCATGGTTAAGTTTTAAAGAGGTATCAACGAAATTTTTGGGTAATGCCAAAGACACGAATTATAAAGCTATTGTGAAAAGAATGGTACGTAATTTTGAAAAATTGGGTTGTCTAATGAACTTAAAACTTCATTTTCTTAATTCACACGTTGATCAGTTTCCTGAAAATAACGGAGACTTTAGTGAAGAGCATGGTGAACGATTTCACCAAGATTTAAAGGAGTTTGAACGTAGATTTCAAGGAAACTGGGGTATCAACATGTTAGCAGATTACTGCTGGATGATAAAAAGATAAACAGCTGCGAAAAAGGACAAAAACGTGTCAGAAATCCACTACATCGGTCATTCGAAGAGAAACGTGTACGTAAGCGTAAGCCAATTTAAAAAAACATCGGAAGAGAGAGAGAGAGAGAGAGAGAGAGAGAGACAAACATAGACAAAATGTTAAGTTTAACGTACACAATAGGCTAAGTTAATATCTTGAATTTACAGTCAATGCTGTGAAAGACTCTAAAATTAGTATTTCAGACGTAAAATTTTTAAAAAATCGATAAATTTACCATATACAGTTCTTGTCACCGCCCTCTAGAAGTAGTTTTTACACAATCTGACTTCAAATTCATGATCAGCAATCTGAAAAACCCCCAGGATAGTATTTCCAATGTTTATCGACTCTTCAAAAGACGCATGATTAAATTTTAATATTGTTTAAATCCATTTTAGGCAAAATTTCGACTTTTACCGATTTCCTCATCTTTTCAGCCCCATACAGAGGACTAGAATCGCGTTAAAAAAATTTGAAGGTATGGTTTCCCGTGTATTTTTTCCCCGTAGAATTCGATTTTGAAGTCCAATTAACCGTATCTCATGATTTGTTTTTTCTAGACTCGAAAAACCGCAAAAAAACCGTAAAAAATGAGGTTTTTTCAATAAAACTCTGAGAAAAGGTAGGAAAACCCTATATTTTTATTACAGATTCGGATTCAGCGTCGAAAAATACATGGGAATATGTATGTCCGGTCAAAAGTTCAGACATTTTTTTTTCATTTTGTGGGCCTGTGTAGTTGATACTTTGTAATAACTTTTTTTTTTTAATAAAAGTTATAAGTAGTGTGATTGAGGGTGAGTGAGCATTCTATTTATAACAGTATAGATGAATAATATAAAGGTGAATAACAGGTGAATGATCATATTCTTTTATAAACTTAGCGGATGATAGACACTGACTTGAATTTGATTCTCCAAGTTTTGTTGAAATTCAAGTACCTATTGATCTATATTCTTAAGTTAAGTTTTAGAAAATGATTGATTCTAATTCTTGCTGCATTTTTTTAGAGTAGCTTATTATATTCACATTGTTAAATAATATTCTCATTTCATGGAAATTGATTTTCATTTTAATTTGAATTTATCCAATGATGTGACAGCAATATTTAAACCTAATCATGTATAAAAACTTAGGAGCCTTTTGAACAAATAATTAAAACCAGCATGTCACAGACATTGCTATATATTAATATTAAATTAATTTATTCTCATTATTAGTGATATACGATTAAACTCATGTCAGTTTTGGATGTATTGATATTCTACGTTCATCCATAACAATCTTCAAAATTATTTTCAATGTATACTCAAAACATGGAAATGCACTTTCTTAAACAATTATAAGATTTTTTTAACTTATCATTGATACGGTGATTTCATAAATAGACACATAAAGTCAATTTATTTATTTTCAACTTTTATCCTACTTCAGTAACACAGATTTGATAATTCTGAAATTGTGTGATCAATTCTATAAGAAAAAGTGAATTAACTAGTTATAATACAACTTGCGTAGTATCATTGTGCAAATTATTTTGAAATAATTTCAACTTTAAAACTTAAGAAATTCATCTAAAAATCACATTTTTTATTATTTTTAATTACATTTTTATTTTTTTCAAGAGATCGCCAAGGATGTCCACTCTGAAATTTTTAGGCCATATTTGTACATATATTACCTGCTGAGATGAGTTTTTTGGACATGGGATCATGGTTTGAAACCTTGAAAAGTGGTATTTCAATGTTTTAAATGACTTTAGCTCAGCGGATGGCTACATTAGTACTTATGAATTACTTTTTTCTCAAAATCTAGATTATTTTAAACAAAAAAGTTTCTCAGTAATATATTCTCAAAACGCAACCCAACTGAGTAAGTTAAGCCTAAAATTAGTAAAAAATGTCAAAAATATGGTTTTAGCCCAACTTTGAAGCTTTGTAGCTCTGAAAATATGAACTAAGGAGATCTATAAAAATTCTGAGTGGTCCATAATATGGAAAAGAACCATTATACCAATTTTTAGCGAAGAAAATTTTTTCATCCTTCGATTTGGCAGAGAATGGGCGATATATGTAAGAATGTATAAATTTTATATTTTTGTGTACACGTGTGTCTTATGTATATATGACGAGAGAGAGAACAATATATATAAAAAGAGATAGAGAGATATGCACATTCATATTTTTAAAATAAAAGAGAGAGAGACAGAGAGACAAAAAGATGACACAGTACAGACTTTAGCTTCTGTATTTAGACCTTATGGATTATTAGACTACGTACATATCACTTGTGGAAAGATGACTGAAAACCGGTACGGATACGTAAGATTTATACATAAAACTGACGCTCAAACAGCTTTGTTACAGACCCGTAGTCAATACGGAGCAAGACAAGCCGAGCCTTTAAGACAGAAACATAAACGGAACGAAACTCATAACATCTGGACTAGGTGCAGTAATTGTAACCATGACATTACTACACAATATAGACGCACGCATATGCTGTTGTGCCATGACCAACAACCCCAGACAAACGGTTCCGAAAGACGGCATGATGACCACATTTACTTTATATGCAACCTGTGTAAGAAACCAATTACAGGTAACTACGCATTGCATAGTAAAGACTGCGTTCACACGCAAGACATACCTATACTACCGGAGACCACCTTTAACCAGGTGTCCGATGTGACTGAGTTACAACCTAACTCATTGACATGGGCAGACGTGGCTACCAATATTGCGGCCCCGCCCACCTCTTCTATACCTTGCGACAATGCTAAAAAGCATTCTTTTTCCTTGACGGAGTATAAAGTGCTCCGACAGGCAATACGCCTCATCCTCAATCCTGCAGAACCTAAACCGCTTGCTTTATATGTAGATAATTTAGAACTTGACTAATTATTCACCTATCTTTTTTTTTTTAATGCTAATTAACGTGTAAATGGCATTTAATTAACCAATGCATGCGACTAACCCGACAAACCACCATAACAATATTTTAATGCATTTTTATTTTAGGTAAGGAAACGAGAAGTAGACTCCGACAACAGCCAGTATAAACTGCTGGCATATACCAACATCAACTGCCAAAGGTACGGCCAAGCTTGACCAATGTGCATATCAACGTTATGGGGCAGCGATAAAAACAAAAATCAACCCACTAACAGGGGGAGCAAACGGAAGAGAACCCCGCTCCTCCTGTGAAGACGGTACATCACCATCTCAAAACGGCATCAGAAGATAAAAAAAAAAAAAAAAACGAAAGAAGATTTTTCGTTCCTTAAACAAACATTTAAAATAAAATGGTTTAAATCTTGATAAAAATTTTAGTTCAATTTACAATCTTATAATTTTAGCGTAAAAATTTCGGCTAAATCAATTCCTTTTTCTCTTAACTTTAGGCATATTGCAACGTAAAAAAAAAAAAAAATTTTTTTTTCTTAATTTAATGCGGTTACATTTTTTTTGTGTTTACTTTCATCTAAAGCAATTACTTGTAAAGCGGAATCCTTATCTTTTCCTCAATTCTAAATTATTTCCAAGACAACACACCTTATCAAGTAAACAATCATCAAGCTTACCTCCATCCGCTATTTTGTTTTTCTTAATCAATGTAATTATTATGTATATTTAATTTTGTGATGCAGGTTTTCTTGGATTCTCATGCTTGCTCCTGCGTGACCTTCTACTACCGGGGACGGCAGTTTTTTTTAGTAAGGGGGGGTGTTAAGTGACAAAATTTCCGCCTCCTAATTTTCTTTAATTATCTATTAATTTTAAAATTTATTCTTTTAATTTATTACAATGATGAAAAGGAATAGGTCTTAAAAGCATCAAGGCCAATTTCTTTTCACACTTTTCCAAATTTTCCAAGAAGCCAAGCTCGATCGTTGACGGGAGCCTTTGCTTCGTCTCCACTCTTTCTCTACTTCGTTGAGTTGAAGTGGGGACTTGGCGTCGGTTCCCATGCATAAGACGGGTGAGAGCAACGGAGAGAGAGAACTACCTTTCTCTGTCTTCGCGCTCTCCCCACAACAATTAAAAACGTTTGAAGCTGGCTTGACGAAAGATTGTCAAGCGAAGAAAAATTTTCTAGAGAGACGCGCGCGACCAGGCCTAAGAGCATTACGTGTATGCTGCAGCCCGCGAGGCTGCAGCTGCAACTTCAAATTTCCACCTTGTCACTGTGTAGCTTTTAATTAAAAAAATTAACGACACGAGTTCCGTAGACAACGACCCGAGTTGTCATACACGTGGATTGAAGTGCACCGGTGGTGTAGATATACCGACAAATAAAAAAAAGGGAAGCAAATAATCAGAGGTCAATGCAGCCAGAGCAGGCATGGGCGACCAGGAGAGCCGGCAATGCTGCTCCGCCGGCCACCCTTGTCATCAGCAGATAAGTTATTTTTAAAATTATTATAATAAATAATTTTATACAATATTGCATAAATAATAAAAGGAAATCAGCGCACCTTGCGTTAGAAAATTTTCGCGGGTTGACAATAAATTATTTGTAAAGATTTTTAGAATGTACTTTTGATGAATTCATATAAGTGAAAAATTTTATTTAAGTATGTAAATTTATTAGAGATATATTGGGGGAGTTTTGCAAGTAATTGTTACTCAAGTGGATTTATTAAACTAATAAAGAATGTCCGACATATTTCAATTTTATATCACTGACCTTTATTATAAAAACGACGTAAGCTGTTATGATTCGGAGCTCGGAGATAGGATTATATAGTTAGGGGCTGTCGATAAAATTAAATAATTCTTTTTTTTTAAGTTATCTAAAAAATATTTTTTCAATGTACTTCATAAAAATTAATAAATATGCCACAGAAATAAGTTGCTTGGACAGACATTGAACAGAATTAGACGTTAAAGTAATAATTATTTTAAAAACTACATATTTTTATGAAAATTCAAATGAATAGAAAAACAAATCAATCCTTTTCATAATAACACTCATAACTGATTTTTATAAGGTATACTTTAAATTTGAGTAAAATTTGGTATGATTAGGTATTTTCATATAAATTATGTGTCCGCACTTTAGTGTATAAATCATGTATATTAGGCAGTTAATTGCATACGAAAATCGAGTTTAGCACGTTCAATTAAAAAAATCTTAAATTTAAATAAAAACGTCTGAAGTAAGTAATTTTTACATGAGTATCCTTCGTTATTGGAATTAAGTAATTATTTTTAGTACTTAGAAATGGTGTAAAAATAAATTGTACATTGTCTTTTAAAATAACATAATGCCCATGTCAAATATATGTATTTAAACATTAAGCTGAGTTCCGTGCATTGAATTAAAAAAAAAACAAAAATAATATGTAATACTTATGCGCATCACATTAGAGGAAAAAAATAAAAATTTTTTTCGTATTCTATTTTTGAAAATTTATTTATGTCACATGATTAGAAAAACCTTTGTGACTCAATCATTCCTTTAACTTAGAGTTATTATTGTGATCGGAGTGTTTATTTTATGACATTTTCGTATAGATCAGGCCGAATATACTCCTTAGATAAAATCTCTCAACTCCGGAAGGTGAAAATAAAATTAAATGTATGAAGGACGGGGTTTTCGTGAGAGATACAACTCTTTAGAAAAACCCGTCCTAACACATGGCGCCCAACGTGGGGCAATCGAGTAAAAGAACTGCAGGGATTGTGATTTTTTCAAAAAAAAAAATAATAGAAAAGAATCGGAATCTTTGTTGTTTCGTGCGTTTGACGCACTGACACGTAAGTGTTCAGCGATTAAGCTCGCGACCTGTCGGGAAGGAGTAGATTAAATTAAATTAACTCTTCAACGTAGCTTTATAAATATTTTAAAAGGGTTAAGAAGGTATTCATAAGGAATTCTTTTTTCTTTTCAAAAAGTAATCATAATCCAAAGTATTCATAAGTTATTCAAGAAGTTTACTTTTGAAACACTGATTTTCTAGTAACTTAGTCACTTTCAAAAATCGAAAGATGTAATGGATATTTTATTGCTTTTCAGATTGTTTTAAAATCATTTTTAATTTTGATTTTCATGAAATTCCAAATTGAAAACTTGAAATTCCTGATAATTTTATAAGTTGTAAAAATTCAATTTAATTAATCATGTAATAATTTAAATATTTTTATCTATTTCAAACAAAAAAATTGTTAACATTTTATGAAACAAAATATATAAATATTTTAAGTGTGTTTCAAATAAATTCTCATTTTGAGAATTTAAACAAATAGCCAAACGTTCTTCAATTTAAGTTAAATTAACCATGACTTCACAAAAAATTGCTTTTATTAAACTAAGGTATCTCTTGAATAGTTAGTGAATTTTTACTTACATTATTCAAATAAAAATGTAGTTTGGCTAATATTATTAACCCTGAATAATTAATTGGCAAATTTACTAACATTTCTTATGCTCATACCGATGAACATGTACAAGTTTCGAGAATTAATTAACAGATGAGTTGGTAACCAAGTAGGCTAAGTCATGGGCAACAGTTTTTTTTTCATTTGGTTTGACATCCTCAAGAACCGTAGTTCGAATCTTGAACAAATAATTTTTTTTAATTTTTAATAGCTTATTTTCAATCAATTATAACATTTTTGTTTTTCATAACCATGTAAAATAGAAGGATTATTTATAATTTGATGATTAAAAAAAAAGAGAGTATTTTGAGAATGTGATTCAATCAAAGGAGTGTTTGTGAGTGCTTTGTGAATGCTTTAAAAACTAAAGTGGTCGGCAATCGCTAGTAAACATAAGCAATCATTATTAATCTTATCAAATAAATTATTTAGTTTTTATAAATAAAGAATTAGATCTTTTAATAAGAAAATAGTCAATTTTCATACGCATGCATTGGTGTAAAAAATATAATTGCTGTTTGATGGAAAATTAAAGCCATTTTAATTATACAAGAAAAATTATCTTATTGATCTTTATTTCTTTGAATTATCATTGACTGCTCATGATTATTATTTTTCATTTTATTTATATTTAGAAGTGTTTAAAAATAACGAAATTTCTATATTAATAAACCATAAATATGCGAAATTACCATAAGTTACAACAAGCGTTTCGTAGTATAACCGGTAGCGTCGATGCCTCGCATCTAGTAGGTCGTAGGTTAGCGCCCGAATCAGCTCGAAAAATTTTAAGCGTTTTAATAGGTGATATAATTTTATTAGGTTAATCTTTGAATTAATTTCACGTTAGAATTAAGAAGCAAAAAAAGGAAGAAAGAAATGTTATTTCTCCTTTATTACTGAATTTTGGATTTTCATTTTCTTAGCATGGGTTTGCAAATTTATGGGTACAACCTGTTCAATTTTAATGGTTAAAATTTTTTTTTTATAAAAAAAAAAGAGAAAATTAAAATTCCAGGCAATTTCCTGGGATGTTTTCTTTTATTTTGTTGTTATAAGTACTCTTGATTGCTGCCTTAATTTTCTTTTCGTCTAGTGCAGTCGGGACTCGAACCCACGAGCCTGCTGTAGTTATTCTAGATATTAAAATGATGAATTGTAATATACATATATATATAATTCTATGATATACATCTATATATACATATATGCTTAATTACTATGTATTTTCTATTTTTTTTTATCCTCAATTGTAGCCATATCGGCTATTGCGGAAGGGTACGAACAGTGATGAGTAGGCCCATCGCTTAGTAGTTGCCGGAAACAATAGTTCGATCAAGAGTAGGCCGCGACAAAACAAAGGGGAGTGAACGAATTGGAATCTCCCCTCGTTCTAAAAAAATTTTTCAGGTGGACCAGGAGTATAAAAGTAAATACCGCGACGAAAACGGTTTATTTTCTTTAAAAACAAATAATAAAAAAACAAAAACTATTTGCCATCCGCTCGTTAACCTGCGCTAAATACGCGATCTGACCCACATAAAACATTAAAAACAAGAAAAAAATAAACAAAAAAAAGAAACTAGCAACGAAATTTTTCTGACCCAGCCGCGTTCGCGAGGGAATCATCATGGTTGATTCCAAAGAAATCCCTTAATTATAAACTGCTTAATTTTTTCTAAAGTAGAAAATTGAGGCAGTAATCAAGAGAGTGTTTCCGCAAGGAAACAAGGATTTTTTTTTTAAAAGAAAAATATGTACCGGAAAAGAAAAAAATGATTTAAATAATATTTTCTTTAGCGATTTCAGCAAAAATTTAACTATTTTAAGTATTCGATTTTTTTTAGTGCGGGGAAAACTAAGTAAGATTTAGAGATGTTAATGTAGAACAGATTGTGTTCTAAACGAGAAAAAATGACAAAATCGAAAGTTCGTGTCAAAAACATATTATATAGATGCGAAGCGTTATATATATAGTAAATAATGACCTTTACTAATAAACTTTTATTGGCTTAACAATAATAGAAATATTACTTAGAAAGATTCGGTTTACCTGCTTTTGATGCGAGGGTTCAGGGAAAACTCTAAATTTATACCATTGAAGAATTCTCTTTCATAAAGGAAAAAGGGAATTTTCGTCTTGGAGCGGTTTAAGACGGCTAATAAAACGAAAAACATAACTGCACCGCATAAAACTTTCCTTCTGGAAGTAGAAATTTTTTTTTAGAAAGTAACCAATTGTAATGAAATTTACAACATTCAAAAAAAAAAAATAATAAAATCGCCAAATTGTTCAATCTTAACAGAAGTTTAAATAATAAATTCCCTGCACCGTTTCCCTCACCTTAATTGAATAAAAAAATAAATCGTGACTGATATTTAAGCTCTTGCCACAAAATTACAAGCAATATTACATAAAACTGTTAAGGATTAAACATTTAAAAATTTTCTTTTCTCAAAACCGAAATTATAAATTCTGAGAATTAAGTAAATCACACTAAAAAAAAAAAATTGTTGTTTCGAATTAATTAAAATCAATTCAGGGTGGTACATGCTCAAGTGAAAAGCAATGAATTTCTAATTTTATCTTTAACATAAAAACAAAAAATCCGACAGTATAGTAACTTTTAGGTAATTCAAATAAAAACGTAAAAATTTTAAAATAATAAATAATCCATCATTTAGAATTATTAACCAATTTGTAATAAAAGTAAGATCGTAATTCATTAGGATCGAATTTTCTTATTAAAATAAAAATTTATTCAAAATTAAATGAATTGAAATAAATTCAAATTATAAAACGTTCTTTTCAGTTACCCGGGTGAACATTAAACCAAAGTTTTCTTATCGTGAATGTCATTGCGTCATGCAGGGCAAACTATAACATATTTTCCCATGGCTTCGTATAGATTAATATACAGTTACATCCGGTCAAGTGAAAAATAAAAATATCAAGTTCTAGTTTGAAGTTTAAAAGAAAAATATCTTATTACCTAAATATTCTGGCTACTCAGAACTAAACTTTGTTGGTCTCACCCGAGTCAGCAAGTAATAATAGTGTAACTTAAGAAATTAACTTCGAGATAAATACAATGAGTTCCGAACGCACAAACGCCAGCGTGTTTTAAAGATTATTAAATTATGTGACTTAAAAATTTTAAAACTTTTTACCTAGAATACCTTTGACTAAATTTTTCTATCATGTTATTACTATTTACAATTTTTTCTTTTTAAGTAATCTAATAAAAATTTTTCTTTGCAACTTTAACTAATTTAACCAATACACAGAGATACCTTCTCAATAATTAAAGCGTTGATGTTAAATAATAATAGAACAATTAAATAATTACAAATTGCTGCAGTTGCTATGTTTCCTTTTAATAATTAAATTTTCTTTTATTCTTTAAACAATAACATAATTAAGAAAATTCCAAGAGATAAATTGATACAACTAACTTTACGATTAAAATACATTTGTTAAACAGAAACAGTAAAAATTCATCATAGTTATTTGAAAATTGATTTTCTCTTTTATTCCAGAAGGAAAGAACTGGAAACCAATTAGTTTATTTTATTTTTACAAATTGTATTAGCATAAAATTAAATATCTTAAATATTTAAAATAATAAAGTAGTTCTGACATTTTTGAGTGCTAATAGGGGTAATAACCCTTATAAAAGTTAACCTTAAGCCTCCGCATCAAAAAAAAAATACAGGTAGTAGGTAGGCAGGTATAGGATGCGTAACTATCATAAACTTATAGGCTTAAAATGAAACATAGAAATTCTGTGTGGGAGCATATAGTTTTGCGAACTTCAATAAATGCCGTTAAAAATATGATACAATATTTAAAAATAATGTAACCGTAAGAAAAAATTTTTTCTCGAATTTCTAGCATTTGTATATAAAAGTGGCACTAATATTGGGGGAGATGGGTCCCTTTCGCTTCGAGTGACCGGACCTCTGTGAAGTTAAGAAATTCAAATTTTAAAATACAAATTTCTAAATCAAACGTAATAAAGTTTTAAATTTCTCTAAACAAATATTACTATAATAACGGTTGAAGTAGATAAAATTAAATTTGTTAAGAAAAAGAAAACGATGTTCTAATTTTAAAGCTTCAAAACATTCCTTATATATATATATGTTTCCAAAATCCTTGGAAAATATTTTAACATTATGTACAAATCATTATTTTTATTAATCCATATTTTAATTCATTCAAAACATTTAATAAATTCCGATCAAAGTTTAATCAAATAATAAAATTCACAAAGCAATACGGTAACATAGTAGTTAATATAATTAAATCTATCATTTACACCTTTAAAATTTCTTTAATAAATTATAGTCAAAGCATAATCGAAAACCCAAAGAAATAAATACAACTCAAAAATAATTCTAGTAAAATGTAACAACAGTAATTTTAAAATGCTAATAAAAGTTAAAATTATTTTTAAAATTCGAAAATATGTAAAAAACTACAAATTTGGTAAAAATTTTACATCAAAAATAATAATTATGAATTATATAAATATTTAACTCGAATATAAAGACATCGTCTAATAATTCAAAAATCATTAATGTTTAAAATTTAAAAATAATATCTATGAATAAAACCAGGCAAGCGTAAAACGTACTTGCTTTCGAACAGTGAGACTGAAATTCTTTGCGCGCGATAACGCACATTTCAATCTCTACGTTGAAGTATACGTTGTATGTGCTAGCGTGCTCTGTTATAGCAGCTCGAGTTTGAAGCAAAGTGACGTCATGCTGGCTTGTGCTTACAGTACGCTCTAAGCTTAAAAGCATATACACTTTATGGTATCTAAATAAGTGCTGTTGGAAACCTTTTACTTTGAAATTAAAACCGTTTTCATCCCAAATAAATTTAATTTTGATAAAATATTGTTTTCCGCCATAATTTTGTTAATAATTTTTTTTTGTTCGGATCAGAAAAGCCCCTTCACAATATTTTTTTTTTAAACTAAATAATGCCACTTCAAACTTATGAATATAATATAAAATGATTCATTGTGCACATAATATACTAATTTAGAATAAAATTCAATTAATTCAATCCCTTTAATAAATTCATAGTTTTAATTTACACGCTCATTAATCATTAATAAAATTAAAATGAAAACTATGACAAAATTCAACTTGATTAATTACAATGAATATAAATTTGTGAAATCAAATATAAAAGTTGCAAACACTCTATTTAAAACTAAATAATTTGCATGTTATGAGAAAATGATTATTAAATATTAGTTAAATTTTATCTCTATAAAATTCTACTTTTTGTACCGCGTCCTCATTAGTCGATGAATAGTTTTAACATAAAAATCTTTGCACAGATTGTACAATCGCAGATTATTTCAATAAAAATCACATACAATTAAATTTTAATAAATAACTTCTAAGGAAATAATATATAACACCACAAACCGAAGTCTGAAATAAAATTATTTACTAAATTACATTTCAAGAAGATAAAACCCCGTTAACAAAAAAATAAATACGTGAGTAATAATATACTCCTATAATTAATGAATGTTTTGTTTAGAACCCCTGAAACGTCCCAAAATTAAGAAAAGTTTTCCTTTCTTTACTTAATTAAATTAATAAATCTAAATAAACAAAAACATTATTGACAATATTAAACGTAAAATTACAAATTGTACATTTCGACTATAAATAAGTTGTTTTATTACAACATTCACATAAAATAGAAAACTTATCATAAAAGAGAAGGCTGAAAACAAATGATCTTGAATTTCAAACTTAAAAGAAATATAATGCGTTCACACGGCGGGAGTTTGGTCGCTGGAGTGAGGGGATTCATTTTCACCGAGAATTAAATATAAAACCACGAGTTTCGTGCTGAACTGTAGCAAGGTACAATTGGATATTCTCTTATCTAACTAAACTTAATGCTTTTACACAGTTAATTCTAAAAAACCTGCGAGATGCGAAATAATCAACTAAGTTAAAATATACAAAACACTCCCAAACTAGTGTCTATGCGATCCGTAGTTAAGCGTACCACATGAGAATTTTAGAGATAATATAAATAACTTGTTGCAAGCATGACGAGAAAAGTCTTGTCTTGAAGTTTCTATAACATTTTAACTTGAATTTTGATCAACGAGTTTTCTGTTGACGCTTCCTTTCATCTAAGGTGCTAACCTTGTCCTCGAGGGGAGACGTTAGCAGTGACAAATTAAAATATTTAATTAATTTTTAAAAACAAATTGACTTCCTCGCCATGCACTAACAAGGATAATAAAATTTCATAGAATACTAAAGGAATTTGATATGCGACTGATAAATTAAGTTGGCAAATAAATCTAATATATTGCCAATTTTTAAATTTAAAGTAAGTGATTTAACAAAATCCAATTATATCATTAACCTTATGCGTACAAATGATAACGTGATTGGAACCAAAATAAACTAAAGATCGTTTTAAAAATTCAAGCTAAAATACTATTTAATCAAACACGCAAATTTGTTGCCATGCGGTACTAAAATTTTTAAAAAAAAAAAACCTAAGCATCAACTTAAAATCTTAGAGAAACTTTCTAGAAATAAAAGCATTTAGGCAATTTAATAGTATACCATCACATTAAATTTTCGCGCTAAGATTGAAATAACTTTTATAACAATTTTTCCGGTCGATAAAACCTCTAAAAAATTACCGACATGATCACCGAAGACTGTACTTATCCATTACCATCCGTGCGGAATAATTTAGAATAATGATCTATAATCAATACCATTTATGGTAACTCCAATTTAAACTTAGTATTTTTAAACTAATGTAATTTAATTTAATTTCAACAACGCACTTTGCTAATTCGATTATCCGAAAACTTCTTAGGTCATTTTCAATATTTGGTTTCCTTTATTTTAAAATAAACTAATATTTATAATAATAATAACTAATAAACGACCAAATCACTATCCATTTTTCGAAATTAATTTTTTTTTATGAGTTTGTTTCCAAATAAATTATATGATCTACCTGTATACCATTATAATACTCAACTAAATTTACAAATCAATATTAAACAGGTAATTTAACAGTAAAACACTTAAACAGAAAAATAAAAGAAATGTTTAAAAATTACAAGCTATAATTGCTCGAATATTTTAATTTAATAATGTAAATCATTTTGTTACGTAAATACTAATAATTAAAGCACATTCACAGTTAATTCTTTATTTTAAATAATTTTGAAACTAAAAAAAAATTTGAAACAACCTCGATATGTTTTAAATCAATTACAATTTGTATTTATAGTTAATCGTAATCGGTATAATAAATTAAAGTATTATTAAACCCCTTGTATTTAATAAAAATTCATATGTTACAATAAAAAAAATATAATAATCTTCAGGCTATACCGTAAAAATCAACGTCTTCGGTTACCACCATTAATTTCGAAATTTAATGCTTACTAATAATATAAAAGAATGCTGCATGCCGAAATATGATAGAAATTTAACGCGATTTGTCGTTTAAAATTAACTGTCGTTCTCACGTTGTCACCTAAAACAAGTAAGGCGATAAAAATGCAAAACGTTGCAATAACTGTATGCTTCTCCCGTGGTATTATAACTAGTATTTCAAATAATACACACATAGAATATATCATCTTATATATTTTAATAAAAACCGCGTAAACGAATTGCTATTGTGCTAAATAACACATTTATAGGTATATATTTAAATAAACACTTTAATGGAATTTCGTGAGTTTCAGATGAACATATTCAACATATCCAAATCAGAGGGAATATTTACGCTTATCCAAATAAATAAATGGCAGGTATGCATATTCTAATTAATATGCATCCCATTTAGTCTTAACCATTTGTAGCATGAAGTATTTAAGATAGGTCTAATATTATAATAAAACCGTAGTAGCTTAATCCTTAATATTAAGTTTAACAAATTCAAATAAATTTTGGGCGGAGTCACTAAATAAAATTTTAAATCTAACCGCGTTGAAATATAGTAATATTTTTCAATTTCGGAATAGTTAATAGCGTATCTACTGGCGAATATCTAACGAAAATTAAACGAACGTCTAATCGGATCTTTCTAACTTACATAATTAGTTTTGTAATTCAATTTTATAAAAAAAAAAAAAAGAGAGAAAACACGAATTAATATAAAAGCTGTTTATTGTATATAATAGGACTCTTGCACTAAAGGCGCAAGAAAAAAAAAAAAAAAAAAGATTAGTTGAATGTAGGATTTCTTGTACTAAGGTTCAAGAAAAACAATAGGAGAAAAAACGGTACCTAGACAACTGTAGTTAGTAAGTTAGGTTAGGAAATATTTGACTTTCATGGTAGTGGGCAGATGGTCCACACACGATGGCTTATAGAACATGACTGATCACCATGTTCTATCATAGAACAAGCAACCATGGTTAGTCGAATCAGATGTGCGACTCGAGTATAAAGCGAAAAACTACGAAATGAAAAAGAATACAAATTGAATTATAAAAAAAAAATGAGATACAAAATTGAATACAAATGAATTAAAAATGAATGCCATCCCGATGCTTTTTGTTAAGGTCGTGAGATGATGATTATTACCGGATGCTTTTTGTTAAAGTCCGATGACTAAATAAAAAAATTACAAAATGAAGAAATATGAAAAAAATCGCGTAGCTTAATCTCGTATACTATTTGTGATTACTCACTGTAGTATAATTAAGCCGTCGGGTACGCGCTGGGGAGTACAGATGCAATAAGCATACCTTGGCCGGTTGATATTCGAGCGCTATTTGTGATCACCCACTGTAGCATAATTAAGACGTCGAATGCATCGCAAGGGAGTACAAATGCCCACAGCATACGCTTGCGAATGTTATTCGAGCACTATTAGGGAGTACAGATGCCCACAGCATACGCTAATAGTATAACTAAGGCAATATAATTACAAATACAAAAAGAAAATAAGGAAACAAACAAGGAAATTACCAAGAATAAATAAAGAAAATAAAAAAAAACTAAAATTTACATAATAATCTTGTACTAAAGGTTCAAGATGAAATAAAGAAATAAATATCTAAGAAGTGTAATGAATCAAAGGAACTGCACAAATCATACATACATTAGGTTGAGGACAATAAATCTTGTACTATAGGTTCAAGATAGTAACAATATATAGTTACTTTCAAAAACTAATTTCAGAAATATAATAAAGCAGCACTGTCAATTACCACGTAAAACGAATAAAATAAATTTCTTTTTGTTGAGGACTAATGTAGGCTCTTTCTCACGATAAGTTAAGATAATAAAATATCGTTTTGCTCAAAAGTTTAGGTTTCATACTTTTTATCTAAATATGTGACTCCGACACCAAAAACTGCAAGCGTAGAATCTACTGTTTCCAGTAAAAACGGTTAAGTAGAATAAAATTTGATGCGTTCCCATAGAAAAATGCAACTGCAGGGAGGGGAATTAGAGAAATATAATATTTAAAATTTAGTTATAAAGATGGCACACCTCGAGAGAGAGGGTACCTCTCCTACTAGGTCATAAGTATATAAGCTACCTGGACAAGACAACGCGCATCAGTCTTGTTCCAGCAGCAATACAGTAACTTTTACCGAAATTTAATAATTATCATAAACTGAAAATCGTTAGTTAGTGAATAAAATTGCAGTGTTAAAAATTAGCAGTTATATAGAGTGTTAGTGTAACACCGTGTAGTGAATTCAAGGTTGACTATAAAACTAGGATAAACCTAGGTAAAATCATTTTTTTTATTATTTTATACTCTGGATATGCTACCATCGTATGTCCTAAAATAATAATTTTATTAATATTTAATCTATTTATTAATATAATACTACTCTTTTATATTTTAACTTAACTATAAATGTTCATATTAAAGCTTCTCTTTTATTATTCAATTAAATTTCAATGTTTACGTAATTTTTTTTTTCTCCCTATGATGATACGTTCATCCAAGCGACGCAAATTGACCCGAAAGTAATTCAGTCAATCTTAACCTTCAATAAATAGAATATAGTAACAAATCGATTTACAAATAGATATTGGATTGGCCTTTAAATAAGCTGATGTTTAACAATAACTTCTAAATATTAATTCAAAAAAATAAAAAAAGGTAAAACTATTGATCAGTTCTATCTTTATTCTAACTCCTAAGGCTGAAAACCTGTAAAAGTTCAAAATTAATTCAACACTTCTAAGGTATTCAAGGAGTTTTTGTCATATTGTATGCCATACCGAGGTATTACTATCATTCTCATCTTCTTTTATACCTAACCCGCAATAACTTTTTCGTGCAGTAATAATTGTAGATACTTATATTCAAACTGATTTTTTTTTTTGAAAAAAAAAAAAATTTACTCCCTGTGTATTTACACTTTGGGAGTAATAGATTAATCTTCAGCCCGCTTAATAAATGGCGGTAAAATAAATAAATTCATTTTGATAAATTCTGTTAGATCTATCCGGACTATTAAGCACCAAAACAACAATTAAACATGATGTGGTTAAGGTTACTTAAATTAATTCCTAAAGCTTTCCTAACCATTAAATTCCTATCCAAAACGTTTATCTTTTCTTTCATTTTCTCAAACCTTCCTAAAAAGTTATTAGACAAAATATAAAATTATTGATCAACTTGAAAATAGCATCGGTTTATCTTTTTATAACTCTTAAAATTTCGATCACAATGTGAATCATTAAATCTCGAGAACGAGCCAAACAGTCGTAAATGTATTTAACTTAAAATTACCTGGTTACTCCTTGCTGATCTACGTCACTCCCGCACGGGAAACCGTTTTCAATTTTTTTTTTACCCGAAAAATAATATTGACAACCAACATCGAACAAGTGAAGGAAAGAATATCTTCAAATAGTCTCAGGTTATAACTTAAACATAAACCTCCGAAGAAATCTTTAACATTTTACCGAATTATTTAATTTTGATAATGTTACTACCTTCATTATTGCTATCGAACATTTTCAATTTTCTCATATAAAACTTTTTATATATCTATTTCTTGCTTTATTTGTTTTTCGTAAAAAAAAAAGGAAAACATATATGGTTAAGAAATTCGCATTAAGTTATTCCAAGAACTAAATAATCATCAATAATTTTGTATCTAAATAAACGTACCCTAACAAACAAATAATCGTAACTTTTAGTTTCCAATTCGTGCGTCAAAACATAGTAATTTGATAATGTTGGAATCCTATTCCACATTAAGTACTCGCTGATTACCGGTTATGATCGATATTGATTTTATAATAATACCAATATACTAACCTCAAGTACACATTCTTCTTTTAATTGAATTTTTAAACTATATTACTCCTCTGGAAAATTCGAACCCAGCGTACGTTTTAATATACAATTTCACTCACGCTATTTTTTATTTATTTTATTCTCAAATAAACATGGAAAAGTAAAAGAAACCATAAAAATGATTTAACTTAAATTCTATTTCACCACGCAAAAGAAAAATAAACTATTGATCAAATTCATAATAAATACCAGAATTCTAAATAGTCTTCAAAACTAAACGATCCTGTTAAAACCTCCTAAATTTCCTAAATGGCTCTTCTCCGTACATTACATTTAAAACTTGTAAAGTCGTATCCCTTTTGCCATTCGCAATCGATAACAATCGATAAAGGATTTTATTTCTTTCAAATTAGTTGACATTTTTTTTTGTATTAACAAAAAAAAAAAAAAAAAAACGGTACAGATATCCAATAATTTTACGTAGATACAAAAACTCACGTATCCGTTTATAACAGTCTAAGGAAGAATAATAACTCTAACTCTACTCTATACTTGAATATTTCGCCTTTTTCGTTAATCTATTATATTTTCTATATGAAATGTCAGTTTCTAACCCTCCTCATATATTTAATTGTAATACAATATAAATTCATTATTTTAATGACTTTGGTTTTAAACATCATTGGTTTAATATTCACTCTGACTAAGATTAATTGTCGGGGACGACAATAAACTTAGTAAGGGGGAGAGGTAAACAAGTGCCTGACTGTTTACCGTCTCGTCTGTCATTCCTGTTTTTTCTGTTTGTTCATATTTTCTTAACAATCACCATACAGTTATACAGTAGAAAGGCTTTGCAATAAATAAAAAAAAAAAATGCAATAAAGCTAGAATTAAAGAATTTTTGTTAAACTTATCATTTTGGTGAATTATCTAAAATAAACAGGCGTTCATTTATTTTTATAAAATTATTGCAGTTTCGAATCTATTATATAAGGAAACATCCCTTTTGTCGAGACGTCAACGCTTGTAAAGCGACCCTTAATATGTTATGGATGAGTTCCAATCCGAGTACGTTATTTTTTATTCTTTTTTCCATAATTCAAGCAAGGAAGAAATCTATAAAAGAAATTCTGTATCCTTCTTAAAATTATAGTAAGTTTAAATTACAAGAATTAACAATTATTCTCAAATGTCTAAATTGTTACTACTCAAATTTTCTTTGATGGAGTGCCACACTCTGAGTTTCTTGCGTTAGCAATTTCATATTATCGGCTCTGTCCAACACTCTTACACTATGGTAAACTTCTCGGCTTATCATTAAGCAAGCGCAAGAATTTATTTCATTCTTGTTACTGAAAGCTATCTAACTCTAACACATTTTCCTCTTTTTTCCAATAAGTAATTTTAATATAATGGTCTTCTGAATAATCTCGATTTTTGGAGAAGATCGTGTCTGTTACCATCACGGTAGATTCCGTTTATAATACCGTGTAATTGTTGTAATTGTTATAACCTCTTGAAAAACTCCATTTTCTTCGGAGATCATTGCTGTCATTCCGTTAAATCGTGTTGATCCATTCTGTGTGACCATATTTTTATTTAAAATTAAAATTACACCCAATAATTATCGCTATAAAAACCTACTGCGCCACCGTGTTTTAATATAACGTATGGTTCTAGATCACTATTAATAACTTTTTAAATTCTGCTTCTTCTTTATCCTAAATCCTTCCAAATTTCTTCCTTTAACATAATATCATCAGGATACCCTGCTAATACGTTTGGGGATTGTTGCTAGGCAATGATTTTTCATTAGCTACTGCAGCTACCGATATAAATCTTTTTCCTTCTATTTCTAAAATAACAGGAATTACTGCACTGTGTACCTTAATTCTAAAATTCAAACTATAGCCGTGAGATTGCGGAATCCTTTTGTTGCTACAATTCATTGAACGCGAAAAGTAAGGTGGATTGACTGATTCGAAAGTAGGGTCGATGAACGCGCATATTAGTTATATATGTCCTTTGGCCGTATTCAGGTGGAATATGAATCGAGGACAATGTTTGTCGCTTGAGCTGAAATTGCCGAGGGCGCGCGAAGCGCGCCCGAGGTAGATTTCTGCTCAAGCGGCAAACATTGTTCGAGATTCAGATTCCACCTGAATAAACGGCCAAAGGATATAGATGATTTCATGTCCGAAGTAGGCCGTATGAGGAAATATAACTTATTAGTTGAAAATATTAATCTTTTTTTCAATACTTTTAGAATTAAATTTTAGTTCTATTGATTTTTTCTTTTGTTTCTTAGATTGACATTTTGTAATGAGTATAGCTGTTGTTGAAGCGCGAGTCATTTTTTTTTCACTAACCTACGTTCAATATGATTGCTCTTTGACATATTGAACGAAACATAGTAGGATCGGTGATGCCATATTGATTTCTCCTGAGACATATTGAGTCTCAATATGTCTCAGGAAGACATATAATTCTTGCAATAAGTCGAGGAGCGCGTCTGAGACATATGGGATGCCAATACAAATTTAGCATGCTCTTTACATACTGACACGAATACGGCCTTCGAGGACATAAACTATGTATACGGCTCTGAACATACTGAGGGAATTATTAAAAACAAAAAAATGTTCAACTTTATCTTATTTTCTTTGTTTAATTTAAAAAAATTTTTTGTTCTTTATTAATTACTTTGCGTATTATTTTTAAACGTTAAATGTGTGGCAACTCACCAGATTTTAATTGAACAAATAAAACCTTGAATTCACTAACTGTGTAAATTCTCCTTTTAGGTGCGAAACTCTGCGAATTGAACCTATAGCTAGAAAATTAAATTCAAGGATAGTATTGCCGTAGGTAATCACTAAAATTAGTCTATTTTTATTATTTGGGGGTTTTAGCAAGACTAGGTAACGAATTACGTGTTTGAATTACGAAGTTGCGCGGAAATGCTAGAGACTGCACATATGGACATTTCTTTGCCAACATCGACAGCTTAGTGAATCATTTGAAGACTAGATTCGCACCGGGCAAGACGTATACTTACTATACTACCAAGATAAATGACATGAGGATGAAACAAGGAGAGACTGTAGGAGCTTTCTACGATCGACTTAACATTCTGCTCAGTTGGGCTAAGAATGTTCTAAAGGACGACATTCCAGGAGCGACTGATGCTAACCTGAACGACATGATAAAACCTTTAGAATACGCGGCAAAGGACATCTTCATAAGAGGACTACCTGCCGATATATCTGTACAAGTGGATGGGAAAAATCCCGCCACCCTAGCTGACGCTTATAAAGATGCAGTGCCATCTGACTAAGTACGTCATAATTGTTCCTATTCCGAATATACGGGCAACGACTATAGCAGAGGTTCTAGCTAAAAATTTAATCTGCCAATTCGGAGCGCCTAGAGCCATACTATCTGACAGAGGTACCAGCTTCATGTCCGACCTTATGGCGGCATTATTGCAACTACTCAAGGTAACTCAGTTACATTCTTCTGGTTACCGACCGCAGACTACTGGTGCTTTAGAACATAGCCACGCCCCTCTCGTGGACTTTATCAGAACGTATTCTGAACATTACGAGGACTGGGACCGTTTAGCACCATTTGCCGCTTTCTCATACAATACAAGTGTTCATGCTTCGACGGGTTTTACACCATTTGAATTGGTTTATGGAAAAACTGCTCGTTTTCCTCTCAAAATACCGTCTGAAGATCGTTTGGCGACATACAATCAATATCTAACAGATCTTGTTAAAAGACTGGAGGAGATGAAGTTAACAGCGGGACAAAACCAAGTGGGAAAGAAATTTCTTTCGAAAAAATACTACGACAAAAAGGTCAAGACATTCCAGCCAAAAATTGGACAATATGTATATATAAAGAATGAGCCCCGAACCTCAAAATTTGAGAAGTATTACTTGGCACCCTTAAAAGTAATAGATATACTAGGGCATAATAACATCTTGCTGGAAACCCCCGATCATAAAACTATATTGAAACATATCGATAAGATTAAAATTGCTTAACGATATTAACAATTCCATTACAGGCTCAAATACCAGCTATGAAGGGTTACATCTTAACGACCCTAATCTCAGTGGTGACCTTGTATGGACTACAAACCACAGGATTACCATCGCATAAACTGACGCCTTTAAACACTAATCCGGGCATTTATTATGAGAAAATAGGCATTTTAAGACTAAAACGAGCGGAGTGGAAAATCCTTATACATGTGAACACCGACATAATTGACTCTCAAATAGACATAAGCCAGGTTATCAATCTATCGATTAATAACTGCCGGGAGCAACTCGCTAAACTAAAATGCCAACCCAAAATAGCTGATCAACGAACAGCTGCTGTTGACAGTTACAGAGAGTGTTTGAAAAGCTTTGACAGCGAGGATTGCGAAAATGCGTTAAACTCGCACGTGTTATTAGGAAAACAGAGTCAAACTTACAAATTTCAAAACCAAGCCAAGGATCTGTTGACTAGATTGCATTTTAAAGACAAATCAAGTAATAGTCAGGAAACTATCAAAAGATCGATGACGCCTTTGGGTATCATTGGCAGTGTTAGCAACACACTTTTCGGGCTAGTCACGGAGGATGAAATAGAAAAAGTACACCAGAACATCGATAGACTGCTAAATGATAATAAAGAAATCATCAAATTAGCAAATCAAAAGACTCACCTAATAACGACTAATTTTAAAAGCCTAGAAAATATCACTAACAACCATGCTGACGCGCTGAAGAACTTGGAAAAGACGATTCAAACACTTGAATCTGAGCAACAACGAGACTCCTATCTTCGAAGTCTCACTGCCCAATATAACCGTTTAACTGTGGCTATTGAACAGACTCAAGAAGCCCTCAAACAGTTAATCAAGTTAGTTAAAAATCTATTACAAGGAAAGCTACCTTGCGAACTATTGACTCCCCAGCTCCTAACTCAAATGAGCCAGGATATTACAGAACATTCGAGCGATTGGGATTTACCTATGCCTACCAAACATGCGAGTCCTGAAGAAATAGCAAGGATCTCGAAAATAGATGCTGTCTACGACAACAACCGGCTGATAGTAATGTTATATCTGCCTATGGTAGAAACAGAACCGTATGTACTGTACCGTATGTATCCTTTATTGACTACCCAATCATGGGAAGACCAACACCTCGGTTTTCAGTTCGGATTTCAGGACCATCAAAAATACCTTCATTTAATTTAGCATCAGATTTGGATTGATAAAGCAATTAGTTAAAGCTTTGGACAAGGACGGTCAATGCTTCCAATATATAAGCAAAGTATTTCCCCATAAATCTGATGCTAAATTAAATGAAGGTATTTTTGATGGTCCTGAAATCCGAACTTTATTTAGAGACGAAAACTTTGAACAAAGCATGACTGATGTTGAAAAGGCAGCATGGTTAAGTTTTAAAGAGGTATCAACGAAATTTTTGGGTAATGCCAAAGACACGAATTATAAAGCTATTGTGAAAAGAATGGTACGTAATTTTGAAAAATTGGGTTGTCTAATGAACTTAAAACTTCATTTTCTTAATTCACACGTTGATCAGTTTCCTGAAAATAACGGAGACTTTAGTGAAGAGCATGGTGAACGATTTCACCAAGATTTAAAGGAGTTTGAACGTAGATTTCAAGGAAACTGGGGTATCAACATGTTAGCAGATTACTGCTGGATGATAAAAAGATAAACAGCTGCGAAAAAAGGACAAAAACGTGTCAGAAATCCACTACATCGGTCATTCGAAGAGAAACGTGTACGTAAGCGTAAGCCAATTTAAAAAAAACATCGGAAGAGAGAGAGAGAGAGAGAGAGAGAGAGAGACAAACATAGACAAAATGTTAAGTTTAACGTACACAATAGGCTAAGTTAATATCTTGAATTTACAGTCAATGCTGTGAAAGACTCTAAAATTAGTATTTCAGACGTAAAATTTTTAAAAAATCGATAAATTTACCATATACAGTTCTTGTCACCGCCCTCTAGAAGTAGTTTTTACACAATCTGACTTCAAATTCATGATCAGCAATCTGAAAAACCCCCAGGATAGTATTTCCAATGTTTATCGACTCTTCAAAAGACGCATGATTAAATTTTAATATTGTTTAAATCCATTTTAGGCAAAATTTCGACTTTTACCGATTTCCTCATCTTTTCAGCCCCATACAGAGGACTAGAATCGCGTTAAAAAAATTTGAAGGTATGGTTTCCCGTGTATTTTTTCCCGTAGAATTCGATTTTGAAGTCCAATTAACCGTATCTCATGATTTGTTTTTTCTAGACTCGAAAAACCGCAAAAAAACCGTAAAAAATGAGGTTTTTTCAATAAAACTCTGAGAAAAGGTAGGAAAACCCTATATTTTTATTACAGATTCGGATTCAGCGTCGAAAAATACATGGGAATATGTATGTCCGGTCAAAAGTTCAGACATTTTTTTTCATTTTGTGGGCCTGTGTAGTTGATACTTTGTAATAACTTTTTTTTTTTAATAAAAGTTATAAGTAGTGTGATTGAGGGTGAGTGAGCATTCTATTTATAACAGTATAGATGAATAATATAAAGGTGAATAACAGGTGAATGATCATATTCTTTTATAAACTTAGCGGATGATAGACACTGACTTGAATTTGATTCTCCAAGTTTTGTTGAAATTCAAGTACCTATTGATCTATATTCTTAAGTTAAGTTTTAGAAAATGATTGATTCTAATTCTTGCTGCATTTTTTTAGAGTAGCTTATTATATTCACATTGTTAAATAATATTCTCATTTCATGGAAATTGATTTTCATTTTAATTTGAATTTATCCAATGATGTGACAGCAATATTTAAACCTAATCATGTATAAAAACTTAGGAGCCTTTTGAACAAATAATTAAAACCAGCATGTCACAGACATTGCTATATATTAATATTAAATTAATTTATTCTCATTATTAGTGATATACGATTAAACTCATGTCAGTTTTGGATGTATTGATATTCTACGTTCATCCATAACAATCTTCAAAATTATTTTCAATGTATACTCAAAACATGGAAATGCACTTTCTTAAACAATTATAAGATTTTTTTAACTTATCATTGATACGGTGATTTCATAAATAGACACATAAAGTCAATTTATTTATTTTCAACTTTTATCCTACTTCAGTAACACAGATTTGATAATTCTGAAATTGTGTGATCAATTCTATAAGAAAAAGTGAATTAACTAGTTATAATACAACTTGCGTAGTATCATTGTGCAAATTATTTTGAAATAATTTCAACTTTAAAACTTAAGAAATTCATCTAAAAATCACATTTTTTATTATTTTTAATTACATTTTTATTTTTTTCAAGAGATCGCCAAGGATGTCCACTCTGAAATTTTTAGGCCATATTTGTACATATATTACCTGCTGAGATGAGTTTTTGGACATGGGATCATGGTTTGAAACCTTGAAAAGTGGTATTTCAATGTTTTAAATGACTTTAGCTCAGCGGATGGCTACATTAGTACTTATGAATTACTTTTTTCTCAAAATCTAGATTATTTTAAACAAAAAAGTTTCTCAGTAATATATTCTCAAAACGCAACCCAACTGAGTAAGTTAAGCCTAAAATTAGTAAAAAATGTCAAAAATATGGTTTTAGCCCAACTTTGAAGCTTTGTAGCTCTGAAAATATGAACTAAGGAGATCTATAAAAATTCTGAGTGGTCCATAATATGGAAAAGAACCATTATACCAATTTTTAGCGAAGAAAATTTTTTCATCCTTCGATTTGGCAGAGAATGGGCGATATATGTAAGAATGTATAAATTTTATATTTTTGTGTACACGTGTGTCTTATGTATATATGACGAGAGAGAGAACAATATATATAAAAAGAGATAGAGAGATATGCACATTCATATTTTTAAAATAAAAGAGAGAGAGACAGAGAGACAAAAAGATGACACAGTACAGACTTTAGCTTCTGTATTTAGACCTTATGGATTATTAGACTACGTACATATCACTTGTGGAAAGATGACTGAAAACCGGTACGGATACGTAAGATTTATACATAAAACTGACGCTCAAACAGCTTTGTTACAGACCCGTAGTCAATACGGAGCAAGACAAGCCGAGCCTTTAAGACAGAAACATAAACGGAACGAAACTCATAACATCTGGACTAGGTGCAGTAATTGTAACCATGACATTACTACACAATATAGACGCACGCATATGCTGTTGTGCCATGACCAACAACCCCAGACAAACGGTTCCGAAAGACGGCATGATGACCACATTTACTTTATATGCAACCTGTGTAAGAAACCAATTACAGGTAACTACGCATTGCATAGTAAAGACTGCGTTCACACGCAAGACATACCTATACTACCGGAGACCACCTTTAACCAGGTGTCCGATGTGACTGAGTTACAACCTAACTCATTGACATGGGCAGACGTGGCTACCAATATTGCGGCCCCGCCCACCTCTTCTATACCTTGCGACAATGCTAAAAAGCATTCTTTTTCCCTTGACGGAGTATAAAGTGCTCCGACAGGCAATACGCCTCATCCTCAATCCTGCAGAACCTAAACCGCTTGCTTTATATGTAGATAATTTAGAACTTGACTAATTATTCACCTATCTTTTTTTTTAATGCTAATTAACGTGTAAATGGCATTTAATTAACCAATGCATGCGACTAACCCGACAAACCACCATAACAATATTTTAATGCATTTTTATTTTAGGTAAGGAAACGAGAAGTAGACTCCGACAACAGCCAGTATAAACTGCTGGCATATACCAACATCAACTGCCAAAGGTACGGCCAAGCTTGACCAATGTGCATATCAACGTTATGGGGCAGCGATAAAAACAAAAATCAACCCACTAACAGGGGGAGCAAACGGAAGAGAACCCCGCTCCTCCTGTGAAGACGGTACATCACCATCTCAAAACGGCATCAGAAGATAAAAAAAAAAAAAAACGAAAGAAGAGATTTTTCGTTCCTTAAACAAACATTTAAAATAAAATGGTTTAAATCTTGATAAAAATTTTAGTTCAATTTACAATCTTATAATTTTAGCGTAAAAATTTCGGCTAAATCAATTCCTTTTTCTCTTAACTTTAGGCATATTGCAACGTAAAAAAAAAAAAAAATTTTTTTTTCTTAATTTAATGCGGTTACATTTTTTTTGTGTTTACTTTCATCTAAAGCAATTACTTGTAAAGCGGAATCCTTATCTTTTCCTCAATTCTAAATTATTTCCAAGACAACACACCTTATCAAGTAAACAATCATCAAGCTTACCTCCATCCGCTATTTTGTTTTTCTTAATCAATGTAATTATTATGTATATTTAATTTTGTGATGCAGGTTTTCTTGGATTCTCATGCTTGCTCCTGCGTGACCTTCTACTACCGGGGACGGCAGTTTTTTTTAGTAAGGGGGGGTGTTAAGTGACAAAATTTCCGCCTCCTAATTTTCTTTAATTATCTATTAATTTTAAAATTTATTCTTTTAATTTATTACAATGATGAAAAGGAATAGGTCTTAAAAGCATCAAGGCCAATTTCTTTTCACACTTTTCCAAATTTTCCAAGAAGCCAAGCTCGATCGTTGACGGGAGCCTTTGCTTCGTCTCCACTCTTTCTCTACTTCGTTGAGTTGAAGTGGGGACTGGGCGTCGGTTCCCATGCATAAGACGGGTGAGAGCAACGGAGAGAGAGAACTACCTTTCTCTGTCTTCGCGCTCTCCCCCACAACAATTAAAAACGTTTGAAGCTGGCTTGACGAAAGATTGTCAAGCGAAGAAAAATTTTCTAGAGAGACGCGCGCGACCAGGCCTAAGAGCATTACGTGTATGCTGCAGCCCGCGAGGCTGCAGCTGCAACTTCAAATTTCCACCTTGTCACTGTGTAGCTTTTAATTAAAAAAATTAACGACACGAGTTCCGTAGACAACGACCCGAGTTGTCATACACGTGGATTGAAGTGCACCGGTGGTGTAGATATACCGACAAATAAAAAAAAGGGAAGCAAATAATCAGAGGTCAATGCAGCCAGAGCAGGCATGGGCGACCAGGAGAGCCGGCAATGCTGCTCCGCCGGCCACCCTTGTCATCAGCAGATAAGTTATTTTTAAAATTATTATAATAAATAATTTTATACAATATTGCATAAATAATAAAAGGAAATCAGCGCACCTTGCGTTAGAAAATTTTCGCGGGTTGACAATAAATTATTTGTAAAGATTTTTAGAATGTACTTTTGATGAATTCATATAAGTGAAAAATTTTATTTAAGTATGTAAATTTATTAGAGATATATTGGGGGAGTTTTGCAAGTAATTGTTACTCAAGTGGATTTATTAAACTAATAAAGAATGTCCGACATATTTCAATTTTATATCACTGACCTTTATTATAAAAACGACGTAAGCTGTTATGATTCGGAGCTCGGAGATAGGATTATATAGTTAGGGGCTGTCGATAAAATTAAATAATTCTTTTTTTTTAAGTTATCTAAAAAATATTTTTTCAATGTACTTCATAAAAATTAATAAATATGCCACAGAAATAAGTTGCTTGGACAGACATTGAACAGAATTAGACGTTAAAGTAATAATTATTTTAAAAACTACATATTTTTATGAAAATTCAAATGAATAGAAAAACAAATCAATCCTTTTCATAATAACACTCATAACTGATTTTTATAAGGTATACTTTAAATTTGAGTAAAATTTGGTATGATTAGGTATTTTCATATAAATTATGTGTCCGCACTTTAGTGTATAAATCATGTATATTAGGCAGTTAATTGCATACGAAAATCGAGTTTAGCACGTTCAATTAAAAAAATCTTAAATTTAAATAAAAACGTCTGAAGTAAGTAATTTTTACATGAGTATCCTTCGTTATTGGAATTAAGTAATTATTTTTAGTACTTAGAAATGGTGTAAAAATAAATTGTACATTGTCTTTTAAAATAACATAATGCCCATGTCAAATATATGTATTTAAACATTAAGCTGAGTTCCGTGCATTGAATTAAAAAAAAAACAAAAATAATATGTAATACTTATGCGCATCACATTAGAGGAAAAAAATAAAAATTTTTTTCGTATTCTATTTTTGAAAATTTATTTATGTCACATGATTAGAAAAACCTTTGTGACTCAATCATTCCTTTAACTTAGAGTTATTATTGTGATCGGAGTGTTTATTTTATGACATTTTCGTATAGATCAGGCCGAATATACTCCTTAGATAAAATCTCTCAACTCCGGAAGGTGAAAATAAAATTAAATGTATGAAGGACGGGGTTTTCGTGAGAGATACAACTCTTTAGAAAAACCCGTCCTAACAAAAAAATAAATTTTCCCAGGCAATGTTAGGATTTCAAATTTGTTGTAAGTAATTAATTGGATCTTTTCTTGCAAAAAGGAATCAGGTTGAAAATCGTAGCGTGAGAGTGGTATGTGACTTTTGTATAATTAAGAGAAATATTAATATCAAATCAGCACTATGACTATAAATTTCGCGCAGAAATAAAAACTTTTTCACCGACCTTTGATCATTTCTTTACTTCTTTCGTTATTTGAGCTTGAAATATACGGTCAATAATATGATTTTTGATATTTTTCTAGTAAAAAAGAATCATATTATAGTTTTAGCGTGTAAATTAAAAATTTTATAATTTTTAAAAAATGACGGAGAAGTGAAGCATACTTTTTATAGTTGTGAACTTGTAAAGACCATCAGTTATCATCACCACCGCAAAGCAGTCAAATTCGTCAAATCAGTTAGCTCGTGAAAATGTTTAACAACGAAAAAGCTTAACCTCCATCAATGATCATCATGAGCGACGATGATGATGTACAGATGGAGGTGCCGATCGTAATAAATATCGCGCCGGTAGTGAATTATGGTGATTACGGCGTACCTAATATCTTCATCTCTGAAGACTATTGGGTATTAATAAATAACGAACCGATTGAGGCGGTTAATTTTTTAAATGAACAAAATATAAACGACGATGAAGTTGCTGCAGCCTTGGCAGAAAATATCGGGCAGATGGCAACGACAAGAGCAGGAGAGGATCATCCTTCGTCACCGGCGCGGACCAAACCCTAACGGAGACCGTCCACGAAGAAACAGAGATGTCTGTTGGGGGCGTGCCTAAAACTTTTATAGGGAAGGCATTCGTTTGTGGAAAAGGTGC